>JASAMV010003072.1:0-40434 GCA_030248065.1 Rhynchonema sp. JSB1_4
TCAAATTTCAAATTCAAATTTTATCTGCAAGCTTACGCGAAGACCTTCACAAGATCCGGAAAAACCCTTAAAATAAAACAGTGTTAATAACAAAGAATGTGAACATGAATGAATAAACGACAATGGAAACGCACCGGTGAGATGAGACCAACCAAACGAGCCAAACTAGCACAACCAACACACAACAACGGCAAATTCAACAACGGATGACGAGAACGAGAATACGATTTTAAATATTGATGATGATCTGAAAGCAGCAACCCAGTGACTGAGGAGATCAGTCAACGACGGCTGAAAATTTTGAGTTAATGTGGCAAGAAACTACGTCTCGACCACGTGAGTTTAGTTTAGTTTTAAAGGCCGCAATTGAGGCAGCAGAGACGACGCCCTCTGGTAGCCTGTTCCAGAGGTCCACGACACGATAGGCCCAGTACCCGGACAAGTCCGCACCCGCGCCATGGACTCGACACAAACTGTGGGAGTGCCCTCGGGTTGGGCGGCCGGTGTCACGAGATGGAAAGAAGGATTCCTTGGTTACCCCAGGTATGTGACCGTGAATGACCTTGTACACAAGCACAAGATCGTTCACGGTCCGGCGATAAATTAGGCGGTCTAAATTTAGGGCATGCAAACGCTGTTGGTAAGACAGTGTCTGCATGCCAGGTAAATAGTAAGTGAACCGACGTTGAATTTTTTCAACATTTTTAGCTAAAGTGACATTTTGAGGGGACCAAATGGACATGGAAAATTCCAGTAAAGGGCGGACATAGGCCAAATAAAGTTTTCGGAGGAAGTCGAGATTTCGACTGTGAAAGTTTCGGCGGATGGTCTTCTCCATTCTGCTGGCGTCAGCCACAATTTTACCAATATGTGACTCAAACTTTAAGTTTTGTTGGTCTATTAAGACACCCAAGTCCCGGACATGGGGTGGTGAAATAATCTGCTCATTCCCACAAAAATAGACAGGGGGGACTTGGGGGCGATTCCCAAGCCTTACTGTGATGCTCTTATGGCTGGCAAGAGCCATGCCATTTGCAGAGAGCCAACTAATGACCGCATTTATGTCACCCTGGAGGATTTTGTGATCTGCAGCACTACGGATTTCCCTGTAAATTTTGATATCATCAGCGTAGAGATACAGATAGGTACCTGGATGTACTACACTGACAACATCATTTATGTAGATGAGAAAAAGGGTCGGGCCGAAAACACTGCCCTGGGCGACCCCGGAGGTGACCGGAATCCACCCAGAGACTGCGTCCCCGACCCGAACCCGCTGTGACCGCCCATTTAGGTATGAAGATATCCAAATGAGTAAATGGCGGGGGAAACCGTAGTGCTGCAGTTTTTGCAGCAGCGCAGAGTGGGGGACAGTGTCGAAAGCCTTTTGGCTGTCTAGGTAAATGATGTCCACTGCGTTCCCACGCTCCAACGCTGCTGTCCAGTGCGACATGCAGCACAATAGCTGAGCCTCTACAGAGCGACCAGGGATGAAACCGAATTGGGAGGGAGATAATAAATTATGTTTTTGAAGATGGGCCATGACCTTTGAATTAACAAAGGTCTCCAAAAGTTTGCAGGAGGAGGATGTAAGAGAAATGGGGCGATATTTAGTGACATTTTTTGGAAATTTTTCCTTGGGGATCGGGATCACGTCGGCCAACTTGAAGTCATCGGGAACAACTCCGGTGTGGAGAATTTGGTTAAAAAGGAAAGAGTATTGGTCCACAAGGGTGATGCCCAGCTTTTTCAAGAAGGCCGAAGGGATCCCGTCAGGACCGGGGGTAGTTTTGGCTGGTAATTTTCGAAAAAAACTGAAGGAGAATGGGGGGTGAGCAGACTATTTCCTCCATGTCCGGGACTGGATGAGCTGCACACAGAGGGGTTGTGCCTGCAATTCCGAAGTTGGAATTGAAGACCGAGGCAAAATATTTGTTGAAGGCGATGGCCTTGCCCTTGTCCTCCGTGTGCAGCACACCATCGGTGTCAGTTACATCAGGAAGATCAGTCCTAGGGCTGATTTTTCGTCTGATGTAACTCCAAAACTTTTTTGGGCTTGGATTCGTGACCAACGACTGTTCCCGCCTACGGACCCAGCCCCGCTTGCGTCGGCGAATGATGCGAGAGATTTTGCAACGGGAATAATAGGTGTTGATATTAGGTTCCCGATGCATGCGCGAGCGCAGACGGGACTCAGTTCTACGTAGGCGGGAAAGCTGAGGTGACCAATCGGGCATATACGCGGTTGTCGAGGAGACGCGTGAGATGGGTACAAACTCTTTAATGGCCATTTGGCATACTAATTTAATAGCATCCCAGGTAGAAAAAGGGTCTGAAAATGGGCCATAAAGAATTTCATCCCATGGAATATTAAGCGAAAGAAAAGCTTCCATCACGTCCCATTTGGCTCGGCCCCAGTTCCGGAAACGTGTAATTTTACGACATTTTGCTGTCGTGTAGCTGGTTGTGAGCCAGGCGGGACGGTGGTCGCTCTGAACGTCTCCAAAACTGGTGGGCACCTCAACTTGGGTGATTTTGCCTGTGTCGGTCACGAAAACCAAGTCCAATAAATTTGAGCCACGAGTGGGAGTATTAACTAATTGGGTGGCGCCAGAAGTCTGGATAGTGTCCAAAAATAATTTTTCACCTTGGGAGGGTGCAGAAAGGAAGGGCCAGTTGATGTTTGGGAAATTTAGGTCACCGAAAAGGATGCTGTGATCGCCCAGTTCAAAGACTTTCTCAAAGTGTGCAAGAAAATCTTTGAAAAGAGCGGAGTTTGAGACCAGGTGATTTGGGGGGCGATAAGTTTCAGTGAGGATTAAATTTTGGGTGGGCAGGGAAATTTGAACAGAGAGAGTTTCGAATGTTTCATTGGTTTTTGACAGGGGTGGAAGGGCCTTTGATTTAAAAATTTTGGGCACCAGGATCGCGACACCACCACCTTTTTTATCAACCCGGTCTAACCTGTAGACATGATAGGCACCGCCCACAGAAAGTGAGGAGTCCAGGACAGACGGATCCAGCCAAGTTTCGCATAGCAGGTAAATAGCGTCATTTGGACCATCCAGAACAGACTCTTCGAAAGCCCGTCTTCTCACCGCCGTGGCCAGAGATCTCACGTTGAGGTGACATAGTTTCAGGCCTGGAAAATTAGAATTGAATTTATTTTTATTTTTATGTTTGCCGCCGTTGCTGCTCCCCCGCCTCACTGCATCGCTGCCTTCCTATTTCTTAGACTTGTTAGAATTTGCATCATTCAACACATTCAATAAATCGAGATCGGTGAGCACCTTCAAATCAAATGGATCACAATGGAATTCATGTGAAATGCGGTTATTGACACTTTTCTTTTCAACGATAACAGCACGACCATAATCAACAGAATCACGAAGAAACCAGTTTCTTGTTTTTGTTTTCAGGCAGTTCGCGAACCTTGCCCAGAACGGCAACACATTTTCTGTGCACGGACCGCTGCAGATCGGTTTGGTCGTGGCGCAGCCATAAGGAGGGTGCGCCAGTTTGTGACCGCACCACATCCACACCGTCCCGTGACATCAACATACGTTTTGTCCAAGAATTATCGCAAATAATTTTCACCGGTCGAGCACCCTTGGAGCCTGATTTGCCAAGTTTGAAAACATATGTCACTGATTCAGGATTTCCACCCAGTCGAACGACACAATCGCGAACCGTTGATAAATCCGGATTCGAACCGGATTGCCTCGGTCTTTCCTCTCAACCGTGCAGCCATCGTCCGGGAAATTGTACGCAACCAGATTGTTCACCTTCGATTTCCTCTGTTCGTTTTCGGAGTCCTTTTACAACACATGCATACCTATATGTATGTGTGTATACCATGGCAGGTGCACATGGGTGTATATCGCTCATTTGACCAACGAAACTTTAAGCGACGGTGAAATGAGTACAATCAATGTGTTCAGCATCGCAACCGGAATTGTTTGGTACCTGAATGGTTGAATTCGGTGAAGGTGCGCACGTGCCAGCTTCATTTCAGCTTGCATGCTTGCTAATTGAACATTTACCTTGTAAGGGGCATATGTCATATCTTTGACAATTTGTGCTGTTTCGGCTAAAACGGTCCAATCGTGCATATCCCATGCTCAATATGACTTGAAACAGAGTGGGTGCATGCCATGCACTGAACCACGGTAATACATCTCCATGCATGGCAGGTTCGCACCACTTTTCAAACTTTTTATATTTCATGAACCCTACGTGTTGTCCAGTGAACCCTACGTCTTGCCGCTTGTACCCTACGTCTTGTCCAACCCTACGTGTCGCCGAACCTTACGTCTTGACCGGCCCTACGTCATGGCCAGGTACCAACCATATGGGCGGTTTCGAACCATAAAAACCGAATTTATTTCTGTTTGTCCCAATTTGTGAATTTGTTCATGTTTAACCCTATTTGGAAATGCATCTCACTGTGTGATGTGGGTTTCTGTTTGCTTTTTTCGCTCTGCATTCAAGATGGCGTGCTGCCGACACTGAGCACCATTAAAATGCGATCAGGGCTAGGGATGGGATCGCGCCTGGAATTTTACCTTCGCGCCCTCTTGGCGCTTAGCGCGATTCCGCGCATCGTCGCCTAAGCGCGAAATTCAAAACTAGGTCTCGAGCCCTCTTCGCGTGTCAAGAATCGGTGTCTTTGTGTCAAGAATCAACTTGCCATTTCGCCAAACTTACTTTTTACACAAGTCGGGCACGTCGGCAGCCCACTCCCCCGTATCGTTCCAAATGAGTGTCTGAATGACGACCGTGTGTTGACCATCCCCAAAGGCATATTGTTAATCTGCATCTGAGTATCATTCACTGGTGACATTGACGTCAGCTATTGTCGGCAGCGTACATCCTGTATAAGTGTTACATGTTGGACAATGGCTTATCAATACCAAAATTATCAAGTTGTCTCTTGCCACCTGTATGACTATCTACAGCTCAAGTGCCGTCGCTCTGACAAGTCCGACTGACTCTGCCAGTCCTGGCTAGGGATCGGAAGGTATCGGGTATCGGCACCCAAATGTATCGGGTATCGGCATGTTTTTTTTCAAGGTATCGGGTATTACACTTTTCGCGATTAAAAACCAATTCTCAAAAACAGCTCAAATACCATTCGTTAGCGTTCCCGCTCGGCGTCTTTCTCTGGACCAACATTGATACAATTGTGTTGCCCGTGAATCTGAAGCGACTGATTGAAAACGATGATATCACGCCCAGTCAGATGCCGACAATTTATGGCGAATGCACGTGCAGTGGATCACGCGAGAAACGCACCCGGATTTACGCACAACGCGACAAAAGGTGTTTTGGTGGACTGATTTGTGGGGTTTGTCTGGCCATACTACTAGTGACGGGCTCACGCCTGAAATTTTCGCGCTTTTTTCGCGCCTTCGCGCTCGGGGCGCGAGAGCGATTTTCAATCTCGCGCCTGGGCGCGAAGCGCGAAATCGCGCTTAGCGCGAAGAGGCCGCGAAAGTTTTTCTCGAATTTCGCGCTTTGTTAATGTACATAGTACAGTATGCATAATAGCACTCACAAATTGTGAGTCACAAACGTCAAAATGTGGGATTCTTTTACACCAGAAAATGACTGATAACCACCATATATGCACCTCAATGAACTGCGATTGATGAATATTTTAGCAAATTCAGATGGAAGCATTACATTTAAGCAATTTTTCTTCCCAACATGAGCGTTTTCAAATTTTTTGGGGGCATATTTTGGTCATCTGGGCGTTTAAAAAAACGTTTTTTAAAAAAGCGTTTTTAAAAATAAAAAAACGATTTTTAAAAAAAACGTTTTCTGCCCAACCCTGGTCTACGCATCCCGTCTAAATTTGTCGTGTTTGTGCGCGGCAAAGCAATTGCGTTATTGCAGCATTATTTTATGGCATCTGTGGTGCGCACATTATTGCTACATAATACCGTCTAGTCAAGTCATCACTTGGTTACCGTGATTGCGCTGATACAGCTTCTGCACAAAAATATTATGTGTACAGGATACAACGTCGGTTACGTTATAAAAGGTGGTGAACAGATGTACCCGAACAAGCAGCTACGAATTTGATGATCACTCACCACCACACCTATGCATGTGTCTAGTATACTGCGTATAGTACGTAGCAGGGTTGGGCAAAAAAACACGGTTTTAAAAAATAATTTTTTTTAAAAAAAATATTTTTTTTTAAAAATTTGGCCGGGGAACAATATTGTCTAAAACGTTCAAAAATGGCCTTTTTCGAGCATAAAATTGGTAATTTTTTCCCAGGGCGCGTGATGGTTTCTTCACAAAAGTGCATGCGGCGCTTGTTTTTCACATCTTGGCGCCTCTGAAAGCGTTTACCATGTGCCTTGATGTAAAACATAAGGTACATGTGTTTCTTTCATCAGTAGTTCACGGATGACGAGCTTCATCAGAGCAATCAAAGTTGTTTGGACAACCAATATTCAGGACAAACAGCAAAATATCTGGTTTCTGTATAGGCAACCTACGTTATGACGTAAATATACCTCATTTGGTCATCTCTGATGCACACATGCAGCAACACCAAGAGACAGTACATCGGTCAGTGGCCAACGTGGGCTTCAGGCCCCATCGTATCCGGAAGGAAGGGCACAAAACACAGGAAAACTCGCCAATAAGTCACATTCAGCAAGTATAATTGCTCATCGTGTATTTTATTAGCCATTTTTTGCATTCATTTTCATTTTTGCAAAAAATTTGAATCATTTTTTGCCATCTTCGAAAATTTAAAAAAAATTTTTATTTAAAAAAATATTTTTTTAAAAAAAAATTTCATTTAAAAAAATATTTTTTTCCAACCCTGGTACGTACACCAAGAAAATGCGAACATGACAATTCAACAAAATAAAGCATGATTATCACGATCTCCAAGCCATCGCATATGTATGACTGCCGTTTACATGTCAAATCACCTTCATTCACACCACGGGCGTTTTGCCGCCGTACTGAAATAAAATCTGTGGTGTGCTTTAGGCAGCCCTCTGACAAACGCGAAAAGCGAAAAGTTCAGCACAACTGCAACTCCCTAAAGAGGCCCCGCCGCTATTGTTTTTTGGCTTTCGACCTCGGTTTTTTCGTTTTCGACCTCAGTTTTTTCATTTGTATCGTTTGTTGGAATCGAGATCAAGAACATTAGTTTTGACGAACTTCACCAGAGGCGATAACCCACCGAAATCGATCCGCCAAGATGGTCTATCGGGAACAAAACTGTCCGATATTGACGCACAATTGCACATGATGATCAGGAATGACAAGAGAAATTCAAAATCACTGGGGCGTGATATAGGCGGCGGGTTACGGTAGCTCGATAAAACACTAGATCTTTTGTAAATGATAAATGTTTCGTTAACCTACCGTAACGCGCCGCCTAAACCACACCTCAGTGATTTGAATTTTGCTTTGGAAATCCTGATTTCCATGCACAGATAGTGCGTCAATATTGGGGTGATTTGTTCCCGTACGGCCATGTTAGTGGATAGATTTCGGTGGGTAAACGTCAGTGTGGTGAAGTTCTTGAAGGTTAATGTTCTTCATCCCAGTGCCAACTAACGATTAAAATAAAAAAACCGAGGTCCATAACTCGAAAATAATAGCGGCGGGCACGGTTTAACCATGGGCCTAAACCACAGTGATGCTCAAACAAAATGTTTCAGAGGCTGTTTGGGGTGCGCTGATGATTACGCTGAAAAACTTTTCGCTTTTCGCGTTTGTCAGAGGGCGGCCTTATGTACATATAGGTACGTAGGATTCAGTGGCGGATCCAGTTTTTGGCCAAGGGGAGTCATATCTCCCAAAAGTCACTTGGATCTAGTGCATCTTTGATGTTTCAGAAATCGTTTCTTATAATGCTGGTTTATAATTGGGCGATTTTAAGCCAAATACCATACAAAATATAAGCATTCGCGCGTGGCGCGCGAAAATTTTGTAAATGTTGCGCGCGCGACAGTGAACTTTCAGGGAAATGGGTGCATCAGTGCGCGACGCGCCTAATTTTTTGAAGATTGGGGTGTATAGAGTTATAATTGTAGTTAATTTAGCGGTCCTTTTTCCTTATTTTCTCCGAAATGATGCCCCCGTTCAGGGGTCACTGGACCAAAGGGTGCGGGAGCGAAAGCCCTTGGGATTGGGAGCACCTGGATCCGCCAGCGGTAGGTACAATGTATATAGGATTATTTAAAGGATTATTTAATAGGCGAAGGAAAGCGACAAGCATGCGTTTACCATTGAACTCACCCAAAATGTGGCGTCAAAGCACACGTACGGTTTCTGGCACCATGTCAAACGTAGTTCTTCCACAGTCAGTCGGGAGCATAACGCCACGTTTGACTGACACAATGGTGTCGAACCACCACACATATTCTCTTTGGCGCAATCGCCTATAACGATAGATGGGTTACGGTAGTTGAGATCGAGTTATGGTTGGTAAACATGTATAGCTTGAGCAGTGATGTAGTTGGTCCGAGCAAGAAAGCTAGCTAGCTGGAGGAGTCCGGCACAAGAAAGCTAGCTAGCTAGCCGGGTACCCCGATTTGGGGGTATTGGTCCAGAAGTCAAAAACAGGGGTATAAAAATTGGTCGAATTATGCTAAAATAAGCCTTAAAGTGCGTATTTTTGTGCACGTGTGAGAAAACTTGAACGAATTTGACCTTTTTGGCCAATAAAATGGTCATTTTGGCACTAAAATTAACACTTTTTTACTTGATGACCGGAGCAAGAAAGCTACCTAGCTAGCCAGTTTGGGGGGCATGGGTTTCGGAGCAAGGAAGCTATCTAGCTGGCCAGTTTGGGAGGGGGTATGTGTAATACCCCACATACACCCTCCCAACTACATCACTGAGCTTGAGCAATGGCTGTTTACGGTTACGTATAGAGTTACTGTATGTACATTGGTAGGGTGGAATTCACGAAACGAGGGGCGTTGAGTGGCAAGGTCAGTGGAAAGTTCCGTGGGGAGTTCGGTGGAAAGTTCAGTGGAAATTGATTTTGAATTTCGTAAATTAGTGATGTGACTAGACGGAACCCGTGCCTACGGCCCGGCTACAGCGCCGCGCCCGCGCCGTGCCACATCCCCCCCCCCCCCCCCCGAAGACCCGTTAGCATACCCAAAGCTACCCGTGAAAATTGACCCGTCCGCACCTCCGAGGGAGGGGCCACAGACACACAAACACATACATACATACATACATACATACATGCATAAATACGTGTTCCTGTTTTAGTAGTATAGATGTGTGGGGTCAACGGACAAGTTTGGTATGGGTTACTGTAGTTAGTCGTTGGAATGGAAAGTGATGTGATGAAGATGTGGATTAAAGATTGATCAAAAAGATGCGGGTTGCGGGCCAGGCCATGACCCGCAACCCGCACGCAAAGTTGCCTTCGTAGTGCTGCGTGCGGGTTGCGTGCGTGCGGGTTGGGGGTCACATCGGCCTGCAACCCGCATTTTATCAATTAGAACTGATCCTATTTTTTGTGGCTTTTGGTCATCAGCGCATGTTCTGATGATTGTTATTCGTGTCTAACTTTTGCTTGGTCGTGTCACTAACCGGCGTCAACTGGTGTGCACCGTGCTCGATGCACGTAGAACGCGTCAAATATACTGCCGCCGAGTCTGAGCTCTTCGTCGTAACATTGGTGGTTGGGCGGACAGACAAACTGGGTGCCACAAGGCCCTAGGTGTTGCACTGATGGTGGTGGGTAGAGCAAGAATATAATTTTTTAACTTTGAAATTACAAACGTACCTCTCATATGCGTCCATGGGCTATATTTGTTGCGATTGGTTGACTGTAACAAAGGAATGTACAATCGTTTGGGGAAAACATGGATCGCTGACAAAAGCAAACGTTTCTGATGAGGTTGGATTACGGTCGCGGTCAAATGTTGATGTTAATAGTTGCACTATGTAGTTTACTCGAAGGCAAAACCGATTTTGTTTTCTGTGTCAAAAACACGGCCTGCGAAACAGTACAACAGCCTGTTGTCAACAGGTGCATAAGAGCCAGCTTGCAGAAAGCTCGCACATAAGCAGCTGGTCATCTGCGTCAAATTGCTTTAATATGGAAAACAAAATGCTTGTGCCTCCGTTTAGGTGCGACACAGTTTTTTTGAGGTCATGCCTTAGGTACCGGTGGCAGCCGTGATCTCGAGACAAAAACTCGATCAAAAAGTTTTCCTTTTTTCGCGGGGTTGGGTGTGTGTGTGCAACGCATAAGAGGGCTGCTGCAAAATATATCAGATTAATTTACTAACCGTCACTAATACCACATCGTTAGCCATAATAGCAGTGACAAGGATAACTATTGAGTACATGTTGTCAATAGGCTCGATTCAGCTTCGTTCAATACGATATTCACTTTTTAGTGAACCAAAATGAGCAAACAGCGAAATATGTTTCCGCTTTTGCACTGATTCGCTTACGCCTACTTCTGAAACAACAGGAACACAAGAACATAATTGTGTCAGTAATCGGCATGTCAGAAAAGTTTGTCAGCAATCTTCTCCTAATGAGCTTCATGGTTTTTAGTTTTTTCATTATTTTTTTTGCAGTCACATGAAACCAACTCTCAAAGTTCTCAAAAGTTACAACAAAATCAGAGGCGCCCCTGAACACATGATGGTTGTACCCTGTGCACATAAGACATTTTATGCAGAAGCTTTTTAAGCACACTCACAGTAACCCGCTGATGACTGCACTATTACGATATTAATAATCACGTGCGCACCACGGATGCAATAAAATACCCAATGCTGCAATGACACAATAGCTTTGCCGCGCACAAACAGGACATAGGACAAACTTCGACCCAGGACATAGGACAAACTTCGACATAGACAAACGCGAGCTGCATAGATACAGATCATGTCAAGCCCAAAACATACCCATGATACTGTATGGCCTCACTTTCACGCTAGGTTTCACCTCCTCCAAATCCCGGAACTTTTGCGCCAACGCCAACGCACCACGTCAGCACGCATGAAGCAGGTCGGTCTTATCTGTTTACACACCCGAAGGTCACACCAAACGCACTCTGTAATGGGCTTGACAAATGATGACATGATTAGATCATGACAACAAATAAGACAATATCGCAAAAGAGCACATAAGCAGCTGGTGACCTGCGTCAAATTGCCTTAAAATGCAGAATAGCCGTCACAAGCTGTTGAGTACATGCTGTCAATAGGCTCGATTCAGCTTTGTTCAATATGATTCACTTTTTACTGAACCAAAATGAGCAAACAGCGAAATATATTTCCCGCTTTTACACTGATTCGCTTACGCCTACTTGTTTCTGAAAAAACAGGAACACAAGAACATAATTGTGTCAGCAATCGGCACGTCAGAAAAGTTTGTCAGCAATGTTCTCCCAATGAGCTTTATGGTTCTTAGTTCTTCTTTATTTTTGTTAGTCACATGAAACCAACTCTCAAAGTTCTCAAAAGTCACCACAAAATAAGAGGCACACCTGAGCACGTACCTATGTACATACATATTTGTGATGAGGGTTCAATGATGACTGAATACACACGATGAGATGGAAGTATGACAATGATGATTCGGCCGAAAAAATAACACTTACAGTATAATTTATGTATTTCTGTATATTTAATTTCTGTATATGCAATTTTCTTAAAGTCGTAACGATCTACCACTCCAGATCCCCCTCAGAGTTGCTCACGCTGAGTCAACCGGCAAATATGCTCTTTGTGACTGGTTGTGAACCAGTACTCATTATGCTCATTGGCTGACCCTGCGGCGGCTTTTAGGTATGTCTAATCGAAAAACTGCCAAGAAAGGAGAGTGGTCGCGTGTTCAAACTTTACCGAATGAAGTGCATATTCGCACGTGCCGTGCTGACAAATGGAGTTTGTGTTCTTTGCGCTGATTGGCTGAAAAGCGTTGGGCACATGACTCACGTGACCATGGCACAGGACGATTATACCGTAACCCGAAAATTAAAGTGGGTAAGATAATATAAAGAGTACTCACTGCCACACTTGGTGCTTAAGAAATGTATAACGACAACAAACATTTTGTGGCGAAATAAAAGGAAAAAAGTAAGAACAGGACAATCAGTTGTTTTTTACGCGTGTCAAATATACGTAAAATGCGGACAAAATCACAAGGCCTTGCGCTCATTTGCACACTGTGTGTGGCAGGGTTTTTCAAAATTTACTAGGTGCAACTTACAGTAGGTGCACCCCCAATTTTTTGGTGCCAGCTGGCCAAAGCAGGTGCAAACCCTATTTTGAACAAAAAACGTCGATTTCAGGTTTTTTATGCGTTTTAAGACACTTTGCCTGAGAAAATCGAACGAAAAAAGCCAAATTTTAAGGATTTCGAGTTTTTGTGATGGACTCGTTCTATGGGTGGGTAGTAACTGTGTGCGAAATATTTTTTGAAAATTTCTTATTTAAGTCGAGATATGGCTTAAAGGGCTCGGGACATAACCGAAGGAAGGATAGCAGGACATATTGTTACATACAGTTGGAAAGCATTCCGACAGCCTATGTCACGCACAAATTTTAAGCTCTTTAGAGATTCGCTATCTCTTGGTAGAGGGACTTTTCGTTCCAGAAAAAACTGAATTTTTGCACAAATTGGAACGACCGGTGCAGAAACCCCAAATGCATTGAAGGTCAAGTAACACGTGGATAGCATTACAACAGCTTAGGAATAACTTACCAACACAACTTCAGTTGCTCAAACCATTGCTTCACACGGTGAGGGTGCGAAACGTTCCAAAAATCGGCCTTATTTTTCGATAACACAAGTTTGTCCCTAAATTTTGAGGTCACGCTTAGCGCTACGAAAATAAGAACGCAATGGGGAAATAGAGCATCATCGAAAGTACCAGAAAATAAGGTTTTTAAATTTTTTAACTCATGGCCAGCTCCGTGACAGGCATAAAAATCCATTAAATTGCCGCTAAATTAGGTGGTTATATTTATCACCAGAATTGTGACACATAAAGGCCACAGATTGTATCGGATTCGCAACAAAAAATTGAGAGAAACGTCTGGTTTAACAACCTATCAAGGTCCGACGACCCCAAGGTCTACAGATCTATCTGGGTAGCCATACTAATCTGAATATGATATTCAGCTATAAATGCTTATTGTTAACAGCTATTGTAAATGTGATAGCACCAAACAATGTATCTCGGGACTAGCTTTCGAACGATATATAACAAGCCCCAATAAATTCTTACGCTTAAGGGCAGAGGCTAAAAAATTGTTTTTTTGACGATTCTGGAATGAACCGTCACGTCACCATGTGCGATTTCGGAATTTTGACCGTTTCTTGCCCACAGTAAGGGATAGTATGGGCATGTTATATATCGTTCGATAGCTACTTCAAAGCTCCATCGTTTGATGCTATTAAATGTCCAATAATCTTTAACAGCAACGACTTATAGCCAAATATCTCATTCAGGCTCGCATGGCCGCAGCAGCCGGACCATGGAGTTTGAAGTTTTGAAACTCGTCTAGATTGTTGGACTGTGCGTTTATCTGACTTTCTCGTTTCCAATGCAATGCAATACGTGGCTTATTTACATCACATTTCCATCAATGAATGCAACTATGCAGTTTAGGGGCAATTTTTAGGTCTTTTTGGCCCGTCACGCCGCTATCAAAGTGTTTCCAAATTTAAAAACCTTATTTTCTGGTACTTTTGACAATGCTCTGTTTTTCTGTTGCATTTTCATTTCTGCAACACAAAGCACGGCCTCAAAATTTAGGGACAAACTTGTGTCCTCGAAAAATATGGCCGATTTTAGGAATGTTTCGCACCCTCACCGAGGGAAACAATAGTTTGAGGGACTGAAGTTGTCATGATAAATTATCCAGCAGCTGTTGTAATCCCATCCATGTGTCACTCGACTTTCAACTCATTTGGGGTTTCTGCACCGGTTGTTTCAAGTTGCGAAAAAATTCACTTTTCTCTGGAACGAAAAGTCCCTCTACCAAGAGATAGCAAATATATAAGGAGCTGAACACTTGTGCGTGATATGTGCTGCCACAGTGCTTTCCAGCGATGTATAACACTGTGCTCTGCTGCCCTTCCTTCGGTTGTGTCCCGAGCCCTTTAATAAAGAAATTTTGCTTCTGGCGCCGTCGCACCCCAAGGCTAAAAAAATTAAAAAGTCCGTAACTTTTGATAGGAGTGGAATTTTGATGCACTTTTTTCTTTGGGTGGTAGACAATTGCAGCAGTGTATCACACATTATGCTAGACGCTTTTGTGCATCAGAGTGTGACCCAAAATATTGAACAACAGTTGTAAAAAAATTTCGTGTCTTTGCGTCACTTTGGGCTGTGGTAAAAGTTTGCCAGGTGATGACATTGCAAGGCGCTTTACCTTCGCAGATGCTCCGGGCGATTGCCTTTCAAAAACAATAAAATATAAAATCACAGGATCCATATCGGGCGCACAGTGTGACCTTGAAGTGCACTCCTAACATGAAAACGCGCCCTTGAGCGCGCGCCCAGCCAGTCAGCTTACCGCCGTGCGCGTGCGTTTTTTGCGTGCACACAAGCAAGTGGCTTGGTATACACTGTGCTAATTGTACAAATTTACTGTTTTGTTCGATTTTGAAGTGAAACAACATTATCAACGTTAAAGAATGCAATGTATAGTCCAGCCACGAACTCATGAGACGACTTATTTTGAAGTTGACTTAAACGGATCCAATAATGTTCCGGTTCCACGTATTTCGGAAATGAAAGAAAGAGAAACGCATGTATTTTTTAAAAACACGCTCTCCACCTCGGTGCGTAAATTCCCTTTTCACTCCCAAAACATTTGTGTGTTGAACGACGTTGCTGTTCGCGTAAGCATGCAACAAGTTGAGGTCAGCCAGCTGGAACTTGTCATCATGTCTCTCGGCCCAATCTCTTTCTTTTGTTTGCGAAAACCCGTGTAGCCGGCGCATTTTTTGAATCTGGCCAAGCAAGCTTTTAAAAGAGTCGTCTCATGAGCACGTGGCAGGACTATGGGTGATATTTTCGAAACGGTGTAAAAATCAGTTGGGTGTGAAGGTCGGTGGAAAGCTCGGTCGACAGGTCAGTGTGATAGACCTCGGTGTAAACTTGAAACATTCCACGTTAATAACAGGCAATGTTTCACGTTTACACCGAGCTACGCCGACCGAGTTTCGACCGAACTTTACACCGACCTTTACGCTCAACTGACCTTTACACCGTTTCGAAAATTCCACCCTATACATTCTAACAATGTGATACTGTTGAGTTTATTTTTGTGCGTCCATTTGTTGCATACAGTATGCAAGCCAAGGTCACTTGCAGTGCTGCGATACAATGGGGACGGTTCATTGGTTAATGAAAGTGCATTTTATCTTCAAATATTTTATTTTCAGCCTGATGATCTACGACGTAGCTCTCTACGTGGTTACAAACTTGTAAAACTAATTCAATTTCATGATAATGCGTATAATACATTAGCACACCTGTTCAGGCAACAAGAATAGTGTGACGCACTTTAAATCAGAATTGGGATGTTTTTGTATGCATGTATAGGGTGCATAAGATACTGCAGTTTCAAGTGTTAGCGCAAAACATAATCACAGCATATTCTTTTCAAAAAATATCAGAACCACATTGTTCAACGTGTCAAAAAATCGCTCATTAGCTTCATTATCGGTGATATGCTTTGGTTTCGGTGCCAAATTGTTTAGCTCTATCCAACCGCCCGAATCGCATGGCACAAACGCACCGTAGTGACCACCGGGAAATGTGTGGTCACCGGTCTCTTTGCCTGTTTCTGGATCTGTCCACTTCTCGACTGGTATCGGATCATCATGGGACGGTATCACTTGCACGACGCATCGGATGCTGAAAGTAATGTGACATCAAATTCAAACCGATTCAGTTTTACCGATAAACAGTATACTATCTAACTAAAGCAAGTATTGTAATAAAAATGAGGTACTTTACTCATACTTGCTCAGCTATTGTCACGTCAGTCAATTTTGTCAGCCAATTTTTTGTTTAACACGCAACTAAGTTGAAAAAACTTATTTCCTACTTATTTTTATTCTTGGCTTACGTAAAATGGCTAAAACGTAAAGCCAAAGTGCAAACACAAGTTGGAGACGCAAATCAAGTGACGCAAAAAATGAAAGACCAGATGTGCTTTTTGATGCGTTCACTTTCTCTCACTTGATCAGGGTGCGTCGTAAGATAGGGGCACTCATATCAGTCACTCGATGTCACACATTTTTCCATCAGTGTAGTGTTGCATCGGGTACGCACATTGCCCATTGCGGGATGCGCACATTATCACTACATAATACCGTACTAGTCAAGTCATCAGTTGGTTACCGTGAGTGCGCTGAAACAGCTTCTGCACAAAAATATTATGTGTACAGGATACAACGTCGGTTATTTTATAAAAGGTGGTGAACAGATGTATACCCGAACAAGCAGCTACGAATTTGATGATCACTCACCACCACACATGTGCATGTGTCTAGTATACTGCGTATAGTACGTAGCAGCGTTGGGCAAAAAACACGGTTTTAAAAAATAATTTAAAAAATTTTTTTTAAAATTTGGCCGGGGAAGAACAATATTGTCTAAAACGTTCAAAAATGGCCTTTTTCGAGCTTAAAATTGGTAATTTTTTCCCAGGGTGCGTGATGGTTTCTTCACAAAAGTGCATGCGGCGCTTGTTTTTCACATCTTGGCGCCTCTGAAAGCGTTTACCATGTGCCTTGATGTAAAACATAAGGTACATGTGTTTCTTTCATCAGTAGTTCACGGATGACGAGCTTCATCAGAGCAATCAAAGTTGTTTAGACAACCAATATTCAGGACAAACAGCAAAATATCTGGTTTCTGTATAGGCAACCTACGTTATGACGTAAATATACCTCATTTGGTCATCTCTGATGCACACATGCAGCAACACCAAGAGACAGTACATCGGTCAGTGGCCAACGTGGGCTTCAGGCCCCATCGTATCCGGAAGGAAGGGCACAAAACACAGGAAAACTCGCCAATAAGTCACATTCAGCAAGTATAATTGCTCATCGTGTATTTTATTAGCCATTTTTTGCATTCATTTTCATTTTTGCAAAAAAATTGAATCATTTTTTGCCATCTTCGAAAATTTAAAAAAAATTTTTATTTAAAAAAATATTTTTTAAAAAAAAAATTTCAGTTAAAAAAATATTTTTTTCCAACCCTGGTACGTACACCAAGAAAATGCGAACATGACAATTCAACAAAATAAAGCATGATTATCACGATCTCCAAGCCATCGCATATGTATGACTGCCGTTTACATGTCAAATCACCTTCATTCACACCACGGGCGTTTTGCCGCCGTACTGAAATAAAATCTGTGGTGTGCTTTAGGCAGCCCTCTGACAAACGCGAAAAGCGAAAAGTTCAGCACAACTGCAACTCCCTAAAGAGGCCCCGCCGCTATTGTTTTTTGGCTTTCGACCTCGGTTTTTTCGTTTTCGACCTCAGTTTTTTCATTTGTATCGTTTGTTGGAATCGAGATCAAGAACATTAGTTTTGACGAACTTCACCAGAGGCGATAACCCACCGAAATCGATCCGCCAAGATGGTCTATCGGGAACAAAACTGTCCGATATTGACGCACAATTGCACATGATGATCAGGAATGACAAGAGAAATTCAAAATCACTGGGGCGTGATATAGGCGGCGGGTTACGGTAGCTCGATAAAACACTAGATCTTTTGTAAATGATAAATGTTTCGTTAACCTACCGTAACGCGCCGCCTAAACCACACCTCAGTGATTTGAATTTTGCTTTGGAAATCCTGATTTCCATGCACAGATAGTGCGTCAATATTGGGGTGATTTGTTCCCGTACGGCCATGTTAGTGGATAGATTTCGGTGGGTAAACGTCAGTGTGGTGAAGTTCTTGAAGGTTAATGTTCTTCATCCCAGTGCCAACTAACGATTAAAATAAAAAAACCGAGGTCCATAACTCGAAAATAATAGCGGCGGGCACGGTTTAACCATGGGCCTAAACCACAGTGATGCTCAAACAAAATGTTTCAGAGGCTGTTTGGGGTGCGCTGATGATTACGCTGAAAAACTTTTCGCTTTTCGCGTTTGTCAGAGGGCGGCCTTATGTACATATAGGTACGTAGGATTCAGTGGCGGATCCAGTTTTTGGCCAAGGGGAGTCATATCTCCCAAAAGTCACTTGGATCTAGTGCATCTTTGATGTTTCAGAAATCGTTTCTTATAATGCTGGTTTATAATTGGGCGATTTTAAGCCAAATACCATACAAAATATAAGCATTCGCGCGTGGCGCGCGAAAATTTTGTAAATGTTGCGCGCGCGACAGTGAACTTTCAGGGAAATGGGTGCATCAGTGCGCGACGCGCCTAATTTTTGGAAGATTGGGGTGTATTAGAGTTATAATTGTAGTTAATTTAGCGGTCCTTTTTCCTTATTTTCTCCGAAATGATGCCCCCGTTCAGGGGTCACTGGACCAAAGGGTGCGGGAGCGAAAGCCCTTGGGATTGGGAGCACCTGGATCCGCCAGCGGTAGGTACAATGTATATAGGATTATTTAAAGGATTATTTAATAGGCGAAGGAAAGCGACAAGCATGCGTTTACCATTGAACTCACCCAAAATGTGGCGTCAAAGCACACGTACGGTTTCTGGCACCATGTCAAACGTAGTTCTTCCACAGTCAGTCGGGAGCATAACGCCACGTTTGACTGACACAATGGTGTCGAACCACCACACATATTCTCTTTGGCGCAATCGCCTATAACGATAGATGGGTTACGGTAGTTGAGATCGAGTTATGGTTGGTAAACATGTTTAGCTTGAGCAGTGATGTAGTTGGTCCGAGCAAGAAAGCTAGCTAGCTGGAGGAGTCCGGCACAAGAAAGCTAGCTAGCTAGCCGGGTACCCCGATTTGGGGGTATTGGTCCAGAAGTCAAAAACAGGGGTATAAAAATTGGTCGAATTATGCTAAAATAAGCCTTAAAGTGCGTATTTTTGTGCACGTGTGAGAAAACTTGAACGAATTTGACCTTTTTGGCCAATAAAATGGTCATTTTGGCACTAAAATTAACACTTTTTTACTTGATGACCGGAGCAAGAAAGCTACCTAGCTAGCCAGTTTGGGGGGCATGGGTTTCGGAGCAAGGAAGCTATCTAGCTGGCCAGTTTGGGAGGGGGTATGTGTAATACCCCACATACACCCTCCCAACTACATCACTGAGCTTGAGCAATGGCTGTTTACGGTTACGTATAGAGTTACTGTATGTACATTGGTAGGGTGGAATTCACGAAACGAGGGGCGTTGAGTGGCAAGGTCAGTGGAAAGTTCCGTGGGGAGTTCGGTGGAAAGTTCAGTGGAAATTGATTTTGAATTTCGTAAATTAGTGATGTGACTAGACGGAACCCGTGCCTACGGCCCGGCTACAGCGCCGCGCCCGCGCCGTGCCACATCCCCCCCCCCCCCCCGAAGACCCGTTAGCATACCCAAAGCTACCCGTGAAAATTGACCCGTCCGCACCTCCGAGGGAGGGGCCACAGACACACAAACACATACATACATACATACATACATACATGCATAAATACGTGTTCCTGTTTTAGTAGTATAGATGTGTGGGGTCAACGGACAAGTTTGGTATGGGTTACTGTAGTTAGTCGTTGGAATGGAAAGTGATGTGATGAAGATGTGGATTAAAGATTGATCAAAAAGATGCGGGTTGCGGGCCAGGCCATGACCCGCAACCCGCACGCAAAGTTGCCTTCGTAGTGCTGCGTGCGGGTTGCGTGCGTGCGGGTTGGCGGTCACATCGGCCTGCAACCCGCATTTTATCAATTAGAACTGATCCTATTTTTTGTGGCTTTTGGTCATCAGCGCATGTTCTGATGATTGTTATTCGTGTCTAACTTTTGCTTGGTCGTGTCACTAACCGGCGTCAACTGGTGTGCACCGTGCTCGATGTACGTAGAACGCGTCAAATATACTGCCGCCAAGTCTGAGCTCTTCGTCGTAACATTGGTGGTTGGTCGGACAGACAAACTGGGTGCCACAAGGCCCTAGGTGTTGCACTGATGGTGGTGGGTAGAGCAAGAATATAATTTTTTAACTTTGAAATTACAAACGTACCTCTCATATGCGTCCATGGGCTATATTTGTTGCGATTGGTTTTATTTATTTTTATTTGAGTTTTTGCACCTCCAGTGCCAGGTGAATGCAAACGCCCGCAGGCAATGTGGCAAATCCTGTTAGAAAAACATGAAAATCTAACGTGAATTGAAATCACAGGTTCACGATGTACATGTATAAATAAGCAAAGTACAGTCGTATTGTCCAGTAAATACTGGATTGTTACAGAAATTGCATACATAACATTTCGGAACATGATCGTGCAGATCAACCAGAATTTTCCATGACTCATTTGAATGGTGTCTTGGTGGTCAAGGCCTGGAACTTTAAGAACTCAGATATGTACAGTGATAACATCGATGAAGTTGATGGTATAGGCAATCCACCAGCTCATGGCACTCGCATATACAGGCTGCATGCTACATTACTGCCGTCAACGAATGCATCTATTCTCTGCAGTTACCCGTTGAAACATCCCCAAATTTTGCAACTGTGCAGAAAAGTGTTATGGCAAGCAGCAAATGAAAACCGGATAAATTAAAAAGCGGTCATCAAAGTATGACACTCGCTCAAAGTGTACATTTTGTTTAGAAATAGGCGTGCGCTGCTGCATGCGCTGGTGTGTATAAAAAGTGCCATGAGCCGATGGTTTGCCCATACATGATGAATTTCTGGACCAACCTGTTATCGAGGGGGTGGGAATTACCGTACGTCCAAGTTCAGTGAGAGTGGTCAACTGTACAGCTGTGACTCGATGACAGCTAAATATCAAGGTCTGAAATTGTATTGTTGTTTATTGATGTCAGGTTATTTAGAACATGGTCAAACAGCTCCTTCGAAAGAACGGTTTTCTTGAATTTGGAATAGGGAAGGTCGATCACAGCCCGTGGTAGTGCGTTGAACATCAGTGCTGTTGAATACATGGCACTTTGCTGGTATCGCGTCGTGTTCGGCTTGTCCAATTTGATCGATTTCGTGTGGTTGGTTCGTGCGCTGGCTCGGGTCTCACATTCACTCAGAAGAGTGAACAGCTCGGGCAGACTAAACCTGATTCCATTAACGTATTGATAGACTGTACAAAGTCTGATTGCGAATACTTGTCTGTCGAATGGGAGCAACCCAACAGCCTTGAGCAAATCATGGTATGACGTATCACGTTGCCAATTATTCAGGATAGCCCTACAAGCAAACTTTTGGGTGCGCTCAATTGTGATTTTGTCACATTTTCTGATTGGATAGCTTGAGCCACAACCATAGAGCATTACGGATTGCAACAGAGATATATACAGGCATTTCAGACTATTTATTGGCACACTGCCACGGAAGGCTCTAGTCAGGAATCCAATGGTCTTTTTTACCTTAGCGCTTACTTTGTGACAATGCAGATTGTAGTTCAGGTGTTCATCGACCAGTATGCCCAAGTATTTGTATGAATTAACTTGTTCAATATTTGCACTATTTATAACAATATTCACAGTGGGCCTGGTTGAGTGGATGCGTCGGAACACAACGAGTTTGGTTTTCTTTTCATTCACTTTCAGCATTCTACCTTCAAAGAAGGCGGTGATTTGGTCAATGTCAGTTTGCAAGTGAGAGATGCAGTTGTCTGTAACAGCTGGGTGAATGACCACAAGATCATCAGCAAATTTGATCATTTTGGTGCTAGTACTAAGCGTCAATTTGAAAATACTGTTCACATAAGCAATGAATAGTAATGGTCCCAGTACACTTCCTTGCGGTACTCCGCTTGTAATGTTTATCATTTCGGATTTGGACTTCCCGACACGAACACACATTTTGCGATTTGAGAGATAACTCCGTAAGAGCAAAATAAAATAGCTTGGAATCGGGTAGTCAGTGATCAGACAGTTGATCAATGAATTGAAAGGAACCGTATCAAACGCCTTTGATAAGTCAATAAATGTGGCATAAACGAATGGGTTTTTGTCCAGTTCACTGGTTATTAGTGAATCAAAATGCCATAGTGCATCACTGCAGCCTCTTCCTGTCCGAAACCCGAATTGAAACCCACTTAGCTGTGGTTCAATGTACGGTAATAGAACCTTGTATATATGCCTTTCGAAGCACTTTTCTGTGATATTTAACAGACTTATCGGCCTGTAGTCATTAAAGTGTTGAGGGCGTGATACTTTAGGAATGGGAACTGTGATTGACTCTTTGAACTCATCTGGTATAGTACATTCTTTCTGGCATCGTCTAATTAGACAGCACAGTGCAGGTGCTATTGCCGGAGCCAACTCCTTGAGTACAACAGGTTTTAGTTCGTCGATGCCAGGAGACTTATTGAGTTTCAATTTCGAAAGAAAGCTCTTGACAAATTCCACGTCACATAGTTCAGTCTCAGGGCACTCCAACTGCCCTATTGGCTCCCTCCCAGGTTGGTCTGTTTTATTCCAGACACTTGCAAAGTGTTTGCGAAATTCTCTTGCCTTCAACACTTCATCAGTAATTAACTGTCCATCTTTGTTGTGCAAAGCAGGGATGTCAGTTAACAACAGACAATACTCCCGGGTGCCTATGTATCACCAGACAGACTGGAACTACGTCAGAGAAGTAACCACGGCAAAGAATTTGCCAAAAATGGTGACGGAAGCTCCTAATGTCAATGCTGCACTTCAGCGGTTCAACAACACGATAACGTTCCACGTTAACCAAAATACAAAGTTCAAAACATTCCCAGTTACGAACAAACCAAAGCGGGAGCCATGGATTACCCGTGACCTCGAAAAGCTAACGCGGAAGAAAAACGAAGCATATGCTAATTGGCTAAAAACCACAAAAACAGACAAACGATCGCCAAAATTTTACAAAGTCAAAAAACTGAAGGCGCAAGTAAAGAAATTAGAAAGCCAATGCAGGAAAGACTTTCACTGCACGCCAATACGTTCAAAAAAGGACTGCAAGAACGTACTGTTTGGCAACATGTCAACGCAGTACAGGGAAAAATCAAATCTGACATTTGTGTTGTGCCACAGTACGTGCCAAACATATAGCGTTCTTATGTTATAAGTCACACGAAAATTTGTTGTATTGCTGCTGCTCGGTTCCGATATTGTTGTATTTTTGTGCCCGAAATGTTTTACAGGTACCCGAGAGTGACCACCTGACGTTTCTGAATGTCTACATTCAATGGCGTCTGAATCGATACAGCAGTCAATGGTGCAATGAACATTTCATACATGCCAAAGATCCCGTAGATTATTGCGAGAGCATATCGTGGATTTTCGATTAAATTCTCAAGACTTAGTCCTGGATAAAAGCCGACAAGAAAAAATTGCGCTATTTATTCGAATTACAGGACATCATGGATCAACAAAAGATGGAGCTCATCTCATCCGGAACCGACTGGGACGTTGTTCGTAAATGCATCTGTTCGGCCTATTTCCAGAATGCCGCACGGTTCGTGAATATGAATGTGAACTTGATTACTGTAGTTGGCTGCGCCACGGTGTTTCTGTCCAGAATGTACTGGAAAATGTTTGAACAGGGACATTCGAGGAGACTTTTCGATTGCACCAGTCCGAAACAACAGCTCGTTTAGAGGTCCTTGTTCAATGATTAATGAATGTCAAACGACCTTCCCCTCGTACCCTCTTGTTTCTCAGAGAACAAAACAGAACTGTTAAATTTTGCAGCCTGAAAGGCATCAGCGAATACGTCAACCTTCGTACGGGTATGCCCTGTCATTTGCATCCAACGTCAGCCCTATTCGGCATGGGCTACACACCCGATTATGTGGTGTATCACGAATTGATCATGACCACCAAGGAGTACATGCAATGTGTGACTGCTGTTGACGGACATTGGCTGGCTGAATTGGGACCGATGTTCTACTCGATCAAGGAGGCCACAACCACCAGAAAGGTTAGTTTTATTGTTTGAAGATTATTCAGGGGCACTGGTTTGTCGTGTCTATGCAATACGCATAGTCTGAATAGTTTGTTCAAACGCGATGGTTGTTAGCGACGCGTTCTTGTGAGGAATTGAAAAACGACAAAATATTGGAGAACAATAATGGACAACATTTGCGTTGAACAGGAGCGTCGGATCGAGGCACTGCGTGACAAGTCATCAATGGAGGAGGAGATGCGTGTGGCTGAGAGGGAGATGGCGGAGGAGAAAAGAGTGCGCTTGGAGAAGGAGGAGAGGGAAAGGGAGAAACTCAAAATCGCCACACCCGGGCATCCGGCTCGATCCGGCGGACCTACACCCAGATCAGGACGATTCGGACTATGAAACATCACCGCTTTGTTTGTTATACTTGTTGCGCGTCTGCTTGTTTCCAACCACTGATTTAGCTGTCGTGATGTATTGACGCGCATCTTTACTCTCTTGTCTTTGGTAACTTAACTGTTTTCTTGACATGATATCGTAACCTGGTACATACCGTCACGTGTGTGCGTAATATTGTTGTCGTCAATCGTGGTGTCGTTTTTGTGATCGAATCGAAATAAAAAAATTTGACGTTAAACAACATGGAATCGTTGTCTGTGAGTAGCTGCGCCTTCGTGCATATTGAACGGGCTAAATCACACAAAACTCAGGACTTGCAGCCAAGAACCTTGGCTGTTTTTTTGTAAGCACGGAACGTTTCTTGTGCAGAAACCCTCAAGTCATACTTCCGATGCTCAGCGAGAGCCGGGTGCAAACCCAGGTTTGGGGCCAAACCTTCCGTGAATGGGAGGATATGTAGGCTGGAAGTGTGTGTCTGCACGGTTGCATGAGTAAGTGAAACTTTGAGCCGCTGCCAGACCGCGTGTGATCCTCCAAGCCACACCCAGGGTTGGGCAAAAAAAAACGACGGCGTTTTTTCTTAAAAAAACGACGTTTTTTTAAAAAAAACGCCTGGGTCGTTTTTCGTTTTTTTAAATCCTGAATTTCCTTGATTATCCCTGATTTTTCAGGGAAAGTACCCTGATTATCGAGGAAAATCAATTTTTTGTCCCATTTTTTTCAAAAAATTTTCGACCAATTTTTACTTTGTCGAGATACGTCGATATACGGAGTTTGACTTTCAGTGATGACCACGGCCAAAGTTGGTCCCACGATGCGGGTCTGATATGGGATTTTAGCAACTCGCTAGAAAAGGGTTGAAACCCGTTTATTTTGCCTCAGAACACATAGAATTACTTCATTTAACCAGGTTTTCTTCCCAACATGAGCGTTTTCCAATTTTTTGGGGGCATATTTTGGTCATCTGGGCGTTTTAAAAAAAACGATTTTTTGAAAAAAAAAACGTTTTTTGCCCAACCCTGGCCACACCAAACATTATGGACACGGCAGGGGTTCTCATTAATTACAAGCTACAAAAACTTCAAACCACAAAATTCAACATATCCTGCAAAAATTCGAACTTTTCCTCAGATTTTGCTTTTGGGGAAGGGTATTAATTGCGTTTCAAGCTAGTTGGACTTCTAAAAGCACGCAAATAGCATTAAAACGCATAACCAGGCAAAAACACCTGAAATCGAGGTTTTTGTTCAAAATAGGGGTTGCACCTACCTTGGCCAGCTCGCACCTAAACATTGGGGGGTGCACCTAAGTTGCACCTAGTAAATTTAGAAAAAACCCTGCCACACACAGTGTGCAAATGAGCGCAAGGCCTTGTGATTTTGTCCGCATTTTACGTATGTTTGACACGCGTAGGAAACAACTGATTGTCCTGTGCTTACTTTTTTACTTTTATTTCGCCACAAATGTTTGTTGTCGTTATACATTTCTTAAGCACCAAGTGTGGCAGTGAGTACTCTTTATATTATCTTACCCACATTAATTTTCGGGTTACGGTATAATCGCCCTGTGCCATGGTCACGTGAGTCATGTGCCCAACGCTTTTCAGCCAATCAGCGCAAAGAACACAAACTCCATTTGTCAGCACGGCACGTGCGAATATGCACTTCATTCGGTAAAGTTTGAACACGCGACCACTCTCCTTTCTTGGCAGTTTTTCGATTAGACATACCTAAAAGCCGCCGCAGGGTCAGCCAATGAGCATTGAGTACTGGTTCACAACCAGTCACAAAGAGCATATTTGCCGGTTGACTCAGCGTGAGCAACTCTGAGGGGGATCCGGAGTGGTAGATCGTTACGACTTTAAGAAAATTACATATACAGAAATTAAATATACAGAAATACATAAATTATACTGTAAGTGTTATTTTTTCGGCCGAATCATCATTGTCATACTTCCATTTCATCGTGTGTATTCAGTCATCATTGAACCCTCATCACAAATATGTATGTAAAGGCAAACCAGGGTTGGAAAAAAAAATTTTTTTAAACAAGTTTTTTTTAAAAAAAAATTTTTTTTTACAAAAAAAATTTTTTTTTAAAAAGTCTGAGATTCGGGGAAATTTTACCAAATTTGCCTAAAAAACGCGCAAAATCGCGAAAAAATGCAACTTTAATTGGCAAGTCACTTTTGTGACTTGGTTTGCATCACTTATCAAGGGTGTTTACGTCATTTCGGTGCGATCCAACAGTCTGTGCTTGATATGGACCGCTGATTGCTGCTCTGTGGTATCGGACACAACAGTTTGTGGCCGAATAAGCAAGATTCACTCATAAACCACACAGAATTGAGAATATAAGCTGCAGAAATACTTGTCGGGTAGCTGAATCAGTCGTATATGACCGACCTGATGGGGTATGACATCGAAGTACCATGTAGGCACATGCATACTGTGTCCCATGTATTACGGGAAGGTATAATAACATCATTTGGGGTATCTTAGGTACCAAATACATGCTCCAAAGGTGATTTTGTGAAGAAAATTTTTCGACCCTTGAGAAAAAATGACAAAAAAATAACCCCCAAACAGGCCATTTTTGGACGTTTTAGAACATTTTGTTCCCCCGAAAATTTAAAAAAAAAATTTTTTTTCAAAAACCTTTTTTTTAAAAAAAAAATTTTTTTTTTAAAAATTTTTTTTTTGCCCAACCCTGAGGCAAACTACGCGAACACGAGCTCGATTTCGCAGCTGGCAGAATAGTGAAACATTCTGACGTGGCTGCTGATTTGGGAAATGTTACACGTTGAAGCATACAAAGTGGAGCATGATGATTTTCTCTTTCTATTCGTTTTGAACACACACCACCTTCGAAATCGGGCTCGTGCTGGCGTGTGCTCAGGTGTGCCTCTTATTTGTTGTGACTATTGAGAACTTTGAGAGTTGGTTTCATGTGACTAACAAAAATAAAGAAAAACTAAGAACCATAAAGCTCACTGGGAGAACATTGCTGACAAATTTTTCTGACGTGCCGATGGCTGACATAATTATGTTCTTGCGTGTTCCTGTTGTTTCAGAAACAGGCGTAAGCGAACCAGTGCAAAAGCGGGAAACATATTTCGCTGTTTGCTCATTTTGGTTCAGTAAAAAGTGAATCATATTGAACAAAGCTGAATCGAGCCTATTGACAGCATGTACTCAACAGTTATCCTTGTGACGGCTATTCTGGTTGGCGATATGGTATTAGCGACGGTTAGTAAATTAATCTGATCGATTTTGCAGCAGCCCTCTGTCTGTCTGTGTCTGTCTGTCTTTTACTTCGGGTACAACCTCTGATGCGCTACACACGCACCTAACCCCACGAAAAAAAGGAAAACTTTTTGACCGAGTTTTGTTTCGAGATCACGGCTGCCGGTACCTAGGTACTATATAACCTCAAAAAACTGTGTCGCACCTTTAATAGAAGCAGGACCATTTTGTTTTCCATAATATTAAGGCAATTTGACACACGTCGCCAGCTGCTCATGTGCGAGCTTTTTGCGAGCAGGCTCTTACACACTTGTTGTACTGTTTCGCAGCCGTGTTTTTGACACAGAAAACAAAATCGGTTTTGCCTTCGAGTAAACTACATAGTGCAACTATTAACATCAACATTTGACCGCGACCGTAATCCAACCTCATCAGAAACGTTTGCTTTTGTCAGCGATCCATGTTTTCCCCAAACGATTGTACATT
Source organism: Rhynchonema sp. JSB1_4 (assembly GCA_030248065.1). NCBI lineage: Eukaryota > Metazoa > Nematoda > Chromadorea > Monhysterida > Xyalidae > Rhynchonema > Rhynchonema sp. JSB1_4. Next base: position 28,180 of record JASAMV010003072.1, read on the forward strand.
CCTTTGTTACAGTCAACCAATAGTACTCACTGCCACACTTGGTGCTTAAGAAATGTATAACGACAACAAACATTTGTGGCGAAATAAAAGTAAAAAAGTAAGCACAGGACAATCAGTTGTTTCCTACGCGTGTCAAACATACGTAAAATGCGGACAAAATCACAAGGCCTTGCGCTCATTTGCACACTGTGTGTGGCAGGGTTTTTCAAAATTTACTAGGTGCAACTTAGGTGCACCCCCCAATGTTTAGGTGCGAGCTGGCCAAGGTAGGTGCAACCCCTATTTTGAACAAAAACCTCGATTTCAGGTGTTTTTGCCTGGTTATGCGTTTTAATGCTATTTGCGTGCTTTTAGAAGTCCAACTAGTTTGAAACGCAATTAATACCCTTCCCCAAAAGCAAAATTTTGAGGAAAAGTTCGAATTTTTGCAGGATATGTTGAATTTTGTGGTTTGAAGTTTTTGTAGCTTGTAATTAATGAGAACCGATTGATAAGAAAACCAGGAAATTTCACGATCTGTTGCTTCGAATCAACTCTATTTCTCTTCTGTTCTTTGATTCTGAATGACACATAATCCACAACTGAGCTACGGGAACGCGTGTGATAGTGGTCCGTTGACCTGTGCTACAGCCCGTGCAGTCAGTGTGTGTTACGCTGAGAGTGGCTGTGTGTGTGTATACGCAGTGCGCGTTGCACGTTATGGAGTCAGTGAGCATACCTTGTTCGTGCAGTCATTTGGTGCTGCATAGGCATGTGAGATCCTTCAAGCCCGCCTGTCAGACGAACGCGTAGTTCAGCTGGTTAGAACAGCCGGTGCCGGAAGACGCAGGTTCAACCCCTGCCGTGTCCATAATGTTTGGTGTGGCCAGGGTTGGGCAAAAAACGTTTTTTTCAAAAAATCGTTTTTTTTAAAACGCCCAGATGACCAAAATATGCCCCCAAAAAATTGGAAAACGCTCATGTTGGGAAGAAAACCTGGTTAAATGAAGTAATTCTATGTGTTCTGAGGCAAAATAAACGGGTTTCAACCCTTTTCTAGCGAGTTGCTAAAATCCCATATCAGACCCGCATCGTGGGACCAACTTTGGCCGTGGTCATCACTGAAAGTCAAACTCCGTATATCGACGTATCTCGACAAAGTAAAAATTGGTCGAAAATTTTTTGAAAAAAATGGGACAAAAAATTGATTTTCCTTGATAATCAGGGTACTTTCCCTGAAAAATCAGGGATAATCAAGGAAATTCAGGATTTTAAAAAAAACGACCCAGGCGTTTTTTTTTAAAAAACGTCGTTTTTTTAAGAAAAAACGCCGTCGTTTTTTTTTGCCCAACCCTGGGTGTGGCTTGGAGGATCACACGCGGTCTGGCAGCGGCTCAAAGTTTCACTTACTCATGCAACCGTGCAGACACACACTTCCAGCCTACATATCCTCCCATTCACGGAAGGTTTGGCCCCAAACCTGGGTTTGCACCCGGCTCTCGCTGAACATCGGAAGTATGACTTGAGGGTTTCTGCACAAGAAACGTTCCGTGCTTACAAAAAAACAGCCAAGGTTCTTGGCTGCAAGTCCTGAGTTTTGTGTGATTTAGCCCGTTCAATATGCACGAAGGCGCAGCTACTCACAGACAACGATTCCATGTTGTTTAACGTCAAATTTTTTTATTTCGATTCGATCACAAAAACGACACCACGATTGACGACAACAATATTACGCACACACGTGACGGTATGTACCAGGTTACGATATCATGTCAAGAAAACAGTTAAGTTACCAAAGACAAGAGAGTAAAGATGCGCGTCAATACATCACGACAGCTAAATCAGTGGTTGGAAACAAGCAGACGCGCAACAAGTATAACAAACAAAGCGGTGATGTTTCATAGTCCGAATCGTCCTGATCTGGGTGTAGGTCCGCCGGATCGAGCCGGATGCCCGGGTGTGGCGATTTTGAGTTTCTCCCTTTCCCTCTCCTCCTTCTCCAAGCGCACTCTTTTCTCCTCCGCCATCTCCCTCTCAGCCACACGCATCTCCTCCTCCATTGATGACTTGTCACGCAGTGCCTCGATCCGACGCTCCTGTTCAACGCAAATGTTGTCCATTATTGTTCTCCAATATTTTGTCGTTTTTCAATTCCTCACAAGAACGCGTCGCTAACAACCATCGCGTTTGAACAAACTATTCAGACTATGCGTATTGCATAGACACGACAAACCAGTGCCCCTGAATAATCTTCAAACAATAAAACTAACCTTTCTGGTGGTTGTGGCCTCCTTGATCGAGTAGAACATCGGTCCCAATTCAGCCAGCCAATGTCCGTCAACAGCAGTCACACATTGCATGTACTCCTTGGTGGTCATGATCAATTCGTGATACACCACATAATCGGGCGTGTAGCCCATGCCGAATAGGGCTGACGTTGGATGCAAATGACAGGGCATACCCGTACGAAGGTTGACGTATCCCCTGAGCCCTTCCAGCCGCCAAAATTTAACAGTCCTTTTTTTTTCTCTGAAAAAAAAGGGGGAGGGGGGGAGGGGCGTTGTAGTGACGATAATCCAGGACGGTTTTACATGCTCTTTATTCACACTTTACTTCCAAACCAACATACACAGAGTCAAAGCACAAAGTGAAGTTCACAAGCACAGAATTGTAGGAAAACAAGTCAGCCAGTTAGGTTTAGTCAAAACATCAATCAATAGAACAGCGTGGGTTATTGCGTTACACTGCTGCTTAGCTGCTTATGTAGCGAACACGTGATTGTGCATTGGGGATTAGTCACCACATCCTCCCCCTCAGGAAAAGCAAAGCAATTAATTAATTAATCAATGTGATAAATCAATGTTATTTGACCAGTCCATTCATTCCAGTAATTTCTTTCTTCTTGAGTCCTTTCCTTCATTCATTTAATGTCTTCTTTTGACTGTTCGTAACTCTTCTTTGCCGTCGAGGACTGTCGTAGATAGACATTCGAATCGAGACGATGAATCAGTTAGAGATGTAGATAGTCGAATAGATGTGGATAGCTGACGTCGTAGACGATATAGACGACAGCATACGTGTATAACATTGACGAATACGATACGCGAAGATAAACGAACAGCACAATATAAATCGACACGATTAACGAACACGAAAATCAACGAAATATACGATTCACGAATCCTTGAATCACAACAGGAAGCAATTGAACGGTCACCAACAATCCGATACCAACAACAACACACGTAATGACCGTTGTTCTCCAATGGTCCCACATTGTGGTCGCAATGCTTCCGATTCCAAGACTTTCATACGCATTTTGTTTCACGCTGATGTGTCCTGACACACTTCCCAAGTGTTTCTTGTCCACGAATGCCAGTTCACCGATCAATTCAAATGTGGTTTCAACCACTCCACACGTTACGGTACATTTTTCTTTCACTCTCGGTGCGCTAAAATGAATTCGAATGTCGTTTACCTCCCCGCCAGGAGTGCAGCGAACACCGAACCGAAACTCAGAACAACGAACGTGCGCCAAAGTGTCTGAGAAATCGGAAATGCACGACAAACGAAGTTTAGCACCAACCAAACAGTTGTAGCAACCCTCAACAGTCTCAGCACGAACGTCACAGCTGTTGAGCTCGCGTTTGGGTTTCAATTTGACTTTCATCATTGAAATTTGCAATTCCATCGACAGATATTGCGTGAAATGTGCAACAATTTCACCTTTTTCGGACACCATCAATGTAACACCACTGCTTCGAAGTGGCAGGATGCGATCATCACGCAGGAACAATTCTTCGATTGTCAGTTGGTCACAGATACATGTCACTTGATTTTTGCTTGGGTGACACTGACACACATCGATCGGTACGAAACAATCAAATTTTTCAGCGTGATGTCTGCTTGCGCACATCAACCATTGCGCATTGTTTTTATCCAGAAGTACCACCTTCTTGCTGTCAGTCACGAACACACTATCAAGTAGCGGCATTTGTGGAGCCGTGATAGACGTGACAGTCAATCGAATTTTGTTCCACGTTGTAGGAACCCCTGGTGACAATTTTAATGCTTGGCTGTATCGCTCACCAGCCTTGTGCAGTGTCACCGTTATCGACACACGATATTCAAATTGTGGACACGTGAATCTTTCGTAGATCACGTCTGATGTCGGAACAGCGCTCGTCTTGTAGAACAAACATCCTGGTGTGCAGAGCCCACAGCCTTCCAGCCAACAACCAGGTGACGAGGTGCAGAACGTGAACCCTGGAAGCTTCCAGCTTGATTTTAATTCTTCAATTTGACTTGTCGGCAGCGTGTCAACACACGTCGTGCCCGTGCAGCTTCCGGCTCCGTCACAACGTTTCACACTATCGGTTTGCATTTTGTATGACCGCGAAAAGAACTCGGTGTCCTTTTTGCACACCAAATTGATCGAATTTGTCTCGATGTACAGCGTACCGAGCGGTTCTCCGTTTCTGGACTGCAACAACAGACACGATACTTGTCCAGTTGGAGGCACCGCCATTCTCACGGTGTCCTGAATTTCACATTTCTCAGGACTGTTGCTGCTTTGCAGGCATGCTTCTTGTTCAGATGTCACCGTCACGGCATCGTAACACGCAGAAGCACTGTGCGCCATGCATGCCACAAATATCACCAACATAAACAATGATGTGGCAGCACTGACCGAACGAGGCACACGAACACCAGTATTTTCTGGAGCCTCCTGAGCCACAGGATTCATTTCGACACGTTCTTCCGCGCATTTGTAAGCCACTGTGGCAGGTTCAGCCCGTTTCTTCGATGAACAACAATTGCACCTGCAGCAACATTTTCTCAACTTTGTCCAACACGACTTGCTGAACGAATTCGCTTTCTCACGAATCTTCGGTATGCACATGAACAGTGAAAGAATGAGCGCCAACGTACAATATGCCATCAACCCGCATAGGACGATCACGTATGTTGGGAAACAGTGCGAATTTTCGACCATCTCAGAACAGAACGTACACTGAATGGTCTCACAGAACGGATTTTTTTCGCACGTGACATTGCGAATCCACACGAGTTCGCCCTTTTGCCACGCCTGTACGTGAACGTCATAGTCATGCATTGACACTTCGGGTGAGAACAGAACTGTTGACCTCATTGGCGGATTCGGTTCCCGAAAGCACACTGCCCCAGAACACATCTCGATCAACGACAGGTGGGGCGACACGACAACTTCAATTCCGCCTTGCACACACCGAATGTCACATTGATCACACTGAGTCATTTTTGGGGCTCGTTTTGTCAGGTGATCGTAATAAGTCACGTTTTTCAGACCCCATGCAAACACACGAACCGACTGTCCGTTTGCATTGTACAAGATTGCTCGTTCCTGGAAACGGTAGTAGCACAATCTCGTTGCCGTTGCTGAGCAATTGTGCATTTGACAGTAATCTGGGGTGCCGGTTATGTTTCCACGACCATGGTTCCCGACACATACGAAGTCATCTTTCGTGATTTCGAACACTTTGATGTTCAATTGGTCAACGAACACCAACGAACCATCGGATAACTCGACTTGAGGAACGAGTTTGGTTTTGGGCTCGGGGTCACAATTGACGTTTTCAACGAACGAACAAACGTCTGGCTTCATCGAATTCAGCACCTGTTCGTCTCCGACCTTGCTTTCCAGAAAACGATCGTTGTCAGATCGCGAAACGCAACCTTGTGCCCAATTTGGACAGCCACATTTGTCTGAACATTCACCATTCACGACTTTTGTGCCATTCGTGCACGACAGAGGCAGCCAACACATCACAGCCTCTTCGTTACGAAACAGAACATAGCTCGAATCAACACAATGATCAGCACGCAGTTGATTCATTTGCACGTAACCGGTCAGATTCGAACATTGGCCTGGCAAGAAATGCTCGCCCATCACAGGCGACAGACAAAATAACACAGCCATGGCCGTCACAAGTGCTGTACTTGCGCCCGTTCCTTTTGCAATCAACCGTGCGGAACGACGCAGCGTTGGAGCTGCCGATTCGACTTCAATATTGTTTTTACTGCATCCTTGTGCAGATTCACATTTCTGTTCTTCATCTGGTTTCAATTCGTCTTTGTTTTCTTCGTCTTCATCGGTCAGCTCAAGCGGAATCAGATGGCCAATGGATCTGGTCAACAAATGACCGTTTGCCAACGCGATTTCAGCAGAACGACACTGCCCGTCATCGCCGTAGAACAATTGCACGATCCTGGCCAATTTCCAACAGCCTCTGGGTGCATTAGCATCGTCTAATAGCACCACAGCACCGACTTTCGGTTTCATTTCAACGACACCCTTTTTCTGCGAAACAGACAAGACACAACGTTCACGCAGGGATGTCAGATATTCAGTTGTGTACAAGTGCCATGCCTTGTCCAAATTCTTCAGCTGCTTTGCCCAATTCTCTTTGACCATTTTCTCGGTCGACATTTGACCTTCCTCATAATCCGGATCGTCATCCTGATCGAACCGAATAGCACCACATTCACGGCCTGGTGCCAGGAAGTCAATCGGGCGCAGCACTTTGAACGAATCGGCATCAGAGTACACGTATGTCAAGGGTCGAGAATTCATCATTGCTTCGACCTCGACCAGCAGCGTTTGAAACTCATCCAACGTCAACAACCTTTTCCCAGCTGCTGCTTTGATCATTCGCTTCAAAATTGACATCATACGTTCGTACATACCGGCTTTCCATGGCGCCAACGGAGTGTTCATGCGCCATTCAATTTCTTCCCTGGCCAAATAATCCATGTACTCATCCGTTTCCGTATCCTTTGGCCAGCATTCACCAACAATTTTCTTCAACAACGTGAAGTGGGACGCATGATCGCTGAAAATTTGCTTGGGCTTTCCACGTCGCCCAATGAACCGCCGCAACGCGTTCAAACATTTGTCTGTTGACAAATCTCGTGCCGTATCGAGATGTACCGACCTGCTCGAGAAGCACGAGAACAGCGCGACCCACACTTTCATTGGTTCGGTCGATTCAGCATTCTCTTTCACATAAATCGGTCCAGCATAGTCCAAGCCCGAGTTTTGAAACGTAGGCGATCGAGACACGCGCTCTACGGGGTACGGCGGACTTGCCGGCAATTTGTACGCACGACCTTTCAATTTTCGACAGACAACACATGGTCTGATGAATTTTCGAACCTGAGATCGACCCGCAACCAGCCAATAGTATTGTCGCAATTCGGCCAATGTTTGTTGCAAGCCATTGTGCATGCATTTTTCGTGGTATTTCAACACCACCAGTTTCGAATAGTGCGTATCTTTCGGCAACAGTATCGGATATCGAGCATCATCCGACAGTTGGGCATTTGCGAATCTGGCTTTTGAACGCAACAGACCATCAGCATCCACGTACAGGCCATGCTGATCGACTAGTTGGTGCCTTTTGCCCAAACGTAGCGCCTCAAACGCATCGCCGAAATGACGGTTCTGCACTTCACGATCGACACACAATTTTGCCAACTTCACTTCCTTGGCAGTCACGAACCCACGGGCTTTCATTGTCTGTTTCACCCGTGCATACAAACTCTGGTTCTCGAGACGGTCATCCGACAGTTTCGACAGAACGGACATTTTCAGGTACCGCAGTACATACACCATCGACAATGTCAACTTGTCGTACGAACCGAAATTCTCGAACGAAATCACGCCCAAACACAAATCACGGGATGTACGACCGACTTGGAGCACGTTCAATGACTGTCGTTTGTTCTCGACCGTCTTCCGAATTTCTTTCAGTTCCTCCACCGTGATCGGCTGCCAATTGTCATGTACAGGCCAGCACGACTCGTCTTTGGTGAGGAATTCTGGGCCGTGCCACCACAACTGATTGCTTTTCAATTCAGCCAACGAACAACCTCGGGTGGCCACATCGGCCGGATTCAATTTCGTGTTGATGTACCGAAATTCGCAATCCACTTCACGAATTTCATCAACCAAACGATCAACGAATTTCGCCACCGACTTGGGCGAACGAATCCATGACAGCACAATCTGCGAATCCGAATGCAACACCAACTTGGTGACCTTGGGCTGACCGAGATGCCCATCGACAAATTTCAGCTCTTTGGCGCCAATCGATGCCGCCAACAACTCGCATCTTGGCATCTTGATGTCCTTGTTCAATGGTGCCAAACGAATTCGCCCGAACAACAAATAGCATTTGTGCACGTCACCTTTACTGACCCTGGCGTACACATTGCCTGCGAATGCACGAATACTCGCATCGACAAACGCATGATACTGTATTGTTGTATCATCGCTGGTTCCGATGAACCGATCAATCCAAACAGTATCGACTTGGGCCAAGTCGGATTCGATCGTTTCCCATTCTGCGACCATGTCGTCTGGCAGCGGAACATTCCATCCGAACTTGCCAGCGTGCAGCTTTTGAACGAACAGTTTGGCACGCAACGTCACCGGGCCCAACAAGCCTGGTACGTCGTACAGGGATGCCTGCACACTGAGCGCATACCCTTTTGTCACGGTCGCATTTTTATCGATTTTCCTGGGCTTTGTGTAACCCAGTCTGTCACGGTCATAGTCCACTTTGACACCGAGAGCCTTGATATTCTCAATTTTCATTTTGTCCTGCTCAGGAATGTTGGACATGAACCATTTTGAATTGCTGACAAACTCCCTGATGATCATGTTATGCTCCGAGAACACGGCTTTGGCATAATCGTACGTTTTCATCAGGTCTTGTTCATTGTTATGTCCGTAGATCAGATTGTCGACGTACATGTGTTTGCTGATCTCGGATGCCAGCTTTGTTTTCTTCTCACGCAACATGAATCTCAGCGATTCCATCAGCAACCACGGTGATGCAACGAAACCGAACAACACCACCGCATATCGCATCACGCGAATGTTGTCTTCGACCTGATCTGTCTTTGACGGGTCTTTCCAGTACAGGAATCGCGTCATGTCACGATCCTCCTTCCTCAACCTCAATTTCATGAAGGCCTTGGCGAGATCTGCCATGATGTAGAACTTGTACGTTCGAAACTTCAAGATGAGCCCACACATGTTTGGCAAATCGACCGGACCGCGAAACATAGCGTCATTGATGCTGCGGTCATTTTTGCCTGCTCGCAATGAGCCATTCGACACAATTCTGGCCTTCGTTGTGGCCTTCTCGGGCGTATGAATGCACGACCACGAATGATACGACACCGGTCCATCAGGCACGACTGGCGCTTCTTCAATGTACGTTTCGTGTTCGTACGTTTGCCTCACACCGTCAACTGCCTTCAATAGTTCCTCATTTTTCGCCAGCCTTCTGCCTTGGCTACGAAACTGCGCCAGTGCCAGACCGTAATGATCGGCCACATTTGGTGGTTCTTCCTTCCACGGAAAACCAACCTCAATTGAACCATTGTCGAGGATTTTCATTGTTTCACGAAATTTGATCAACGCTTTGTCATCATTTGACTCAACCGGATCGTCTTTGACACCAATCACATCCAAAGACCACATCTGTTCCTCATTAAGATGCTTTGTCGGATTCGGCTCCGTTAGGACCAACATTTCATCGTCCGGAGCTTTGGCCATCACATGATACACGAAAACAGATTGTGCGGCCGTTTGAATCACATTTTGGGCCACTTCAGCCCCAGTCAAAACCGGTCCCAATGTAGTATGCACCACCGTCAGACCAGACGGTAACTTCATGGGTTTCTCGGGCAGAATGAATTGCCAAAAATTATCCACCCCGATCAGAATGTCCGGTTCCATTTTAGTATTTCCGTCCGGGAAGTCGTCTGCGAGCCACCCCTCTCCGAACTGACTCAAAAATTCAGCATCTGCCTGAGACAGCTTTGGCAGATATTCAGTTTTCGAGATACGATCCGTCACATGAGCGTTGACCATGCAATTTGTGCCGTCACGTTGCCAGATCAGCACTTGTCCCCTTTTTGAATTCAATTCATTCATCGACGTCCCACCAAATAACGTCAGATTCAACACCGCGTCCTCATGCGGTTGAAAATTGACCTTCTGGCCGAATTTCTTTGTCACAAACGTGATACCACACGCGGTATCCATCAAAATTTGACCCTTCGCACGTTTGCGCGGCTGACCGGGCACGCTCACAGGTGCCTTCGCCGTCATCAACCGCGAATAACGAGACATAGTGGTCGTCATTTGCTGCCCGACCGTCATAGCCGGGGTTTGTGCCACAAGAACAGGATTTGCACTAACCGAATTCTGATCATTCGATGGTTGGTTTCCGGTTGGCGGTTGTGCGCTTTGATCACTCACTTGCACGACATTTGCACCTTGGCGCTGTCCACTCGACTGACCACGCCATTGAAAACGCGTCTTACACAGCGCTGAATGATGCTTGCCAGTACAATGAAAGCATGGTTTTTCCTCGGTACAGTCATGAGAACGATGACCACTGTACCCACAACAATAACACAAACGATTCTGATTGAAATATTTGACACATGCATCATACGTTTGATACTGCGTGCAGTGATCAGGCCAATGACTACCGCCACACATGAAACAGTGCTTTTTGCGGGACCAGGAGCTTTGCGAGCCACCGCGCGCGCCTTGCGAGCCACCCCGTGCGAAACCACCCCGGTTCGCACCGCCGCGACCGGACTGCGACTGCGCATTTTGACCCATACTACTCTGGCTCCGGTCATCCGGGCCGTTTGTTTGCGCAGATTTCGGACCTTTAGACCTTTTACCCCGACCACCGGACTTTTGCACATGAAAACTGCTGGTGGTCACTTTGTCCGGATCAGTATCGGAAGACAAACTCGCCTCCTTCTTGCCCTTGCCTTCACGACCGGCGTAACTGCTCACGCGCTCCTCCTGCTGCACAATGTCCCACAGCTTCTCACGTAACGACGCGACAGTCCAACCACCGACAGGGGTGCATTGCTCGAGCATACGATTGGCAAATTTGGGTAAACGAGACCTGATAGTAGATTCGATCATTGATTCACTCAGAACATCGAATTCAAGACCCATGGCAGCCAGATTACGAACAGCTGTATCTGCCGCCTCAACAACGATCTCGACCGCTTTGCCATCACCCGACTGTGGCTTGGGCAAATTTTGCAGCTGTGCAATAAACGCCAATTTCAACGCCTTCTCATCCCCATACCTTTTCACCAACAAACTCACGACCTCATCGTAATTCTCGTTCGTCGTTGCGAAACCTTCGATTGTCACGGCTGCCTTTGCCACACACGAACGTTTGAGCAACCCCAACTTCTCGGCTTTGGTGTACGAATTGTCGTCGTGCACGTTGGACTTGAACTGCGTCCAGAACTCGGGCCAATTTTTGATCTGTCCGTCAAACTGCAGAGGCTTCAAAGATTCATATTTGACCGACCTCGCTGGCCGGGACTGAACGGTAGTTAATGCAGTGGCGAGCTGCTGCACTAACGCAGTGGTGTCTCCGCCTGAGCCCGTCTGTCTGTCACCACTGGCGGAACGACTTTTACGACCAGCTTGCGTAACGCACTCATCAAGCTCACACTGTTTCGACTGCAAAAAACACACCAACCGCTCAGCATCATCGAGCATGGGCACATATTTCGACTCGAATCTGTCGTCGTACTGGGCCAGCTCGTCCTTGTATTCTTTGGAATTCTCATCCAGGGCAGCCAGAGCGTCATGCCAATCGGTCTGTATCTTGGACAGTGTCGTGATTTTGGCTTGAAGCTGCTTAATGAACAGGTCAATTTCATATTTGGCTGCGCGACACTTAGCAATAACGGAACCTGGGTCATCTTGCGCATCGAAGAACTTACGCGACCCGTAGTCTTTCGCGCGCACTTCATTGAGCACACGTGCCAACGATTTCCCAGAGTTGTCCACGCCTTGTCGAATGCTGCGACAGGACCGTGTTGCCATTGCAATAATTGTCGACGAATTCAATTGCAATTTTTTTCACAGGAATTCAATTTTTCCGTTTTTGAGACTCAAAACACACTTTCGGGGCAGTTCACATTTCGCTGGATGCCACATGTAGTGACGATAATCCAGGACGGTTTTACATGCTCTTTATTCACACTTTACTTCCAAACCAACATACACAGAGTCAAAGCACAAAGTGAAGTTCACAAGCACAGAATTGTAGGAAAACAAGTCAGCCAGTTAGGTTTAGTCAAAACATCAATCAATAGAACAGCGTGGGTTATTGCGTTACACTGCTGCTTAGCTGCTTATGTAGCGAACACGTGATTGTGCATTGGGGATTA
>JASAMV010003073.1:0-21462 GCA_030248065.1 Rhynchonema sp. JSB1_4
ATGCAAAGAGCTAGCGAAGATAGTGGGACTCACACCAAACATGTCACAGGAAGAAAACACGCACACATAGGCTGTTTTCTTCGATGCACTTTATTATAAACATAATCTTGTACTGTACATATGCTGTATGTAGGTCCTCTGTTAACAAGATCCTGTTGTTACCTGCAACTATCGTCGTAACCAGTCATGATTCGCGCTCCGATAGTTTTGCCGCTGAACAACAGTCAAATAAAAATCGAGCTATGTATACTGTACGCATGACAGGCTCGTGTATAGTCCATCCACCAGCTCATGGCACTTTGTGTTGCTGCTGGCTGGTTTGTTCCCCTTCCTCCACGTCCTAATGAAAGAGAAATTGAGTTTCCAAAAAAATTATTTTGCTCCTAAATTGCTGTTTTTATGAAATCGACGTTTTTAATCGATTTTAACTTAGTTTAATTTGAAATTTGATCGAATTCAATCGTTTTCGACACATTTTCTTATTTTTTAAGTTTTTTTGCAAAATCGCTCACGCTCAATTTCTCTTTCATTAGAACGTGGAGGAAGGGAACAAACCGGCCAGCAGCAACACAAAGTGCCATGAGCTGGTGGACGGACTATACTTGTTATTAGTGACAACTATATGTATGTATGTACATATCCTTGGCCTTTTTTTGTAGCCCTAAATCAGAGCCGCGGTGTTGGCACATGCCTGGAATACCTCGCCTGAAACTCAGTCAGCGTGAATTATGGTATCAGTTGTGACATCAAATGTCCAGCCGACGAAAATTTATGGCTAAGATTGTAGTCGCACTGCGGTTTAATTGCTCCGCCCCGCTCATGAGCCCGGATAATTCAGACATCAATCGCTTTGTCGCATCAAAATACGAGCTGTTTTCGGTTGATGTGTCGGACAAAGCCAGGGCGAAATTTTTAGCTTTTTGCCAGCTGAGCGACAAAATGTCATAATGGTCACACCGCATTGTCAACAATGTTGATTGTCACTGATGCGCTGAGCTTGTTTGTGGGTAGTACGTATGTATAGTCCATCCATCAGCTCATGTCACTTTCTGATGCTGCTGGCCAACTTGTTCCCTTCCTCCACGTTCTAATGAAAGAGAAATTGAGTTTCCGGAAAAAAATTATTTTCTCTAATCGTTTTATAAAAACGGTTTCTCCAGATTACTTCTTTAATTCCTTTTTTATACAAGCCCATTCGTTTATAAATAGATGATTTTAATTTAATTTAATTTTAAATTTGATCGAATTTAATCTTTTCCGACACATTTTGTTATTTTTTTAGGTTTTTTTGCAAAATCGGTCACACTCAATTTCTCTTTCATTAGAACGTGGAGGAAGGGAACAAACCAGCCAGCAGCAACACAAAGTGCCATGAGCTGGTGGATGGACTATACGTACGTATTGTGTGTGCTCGATTGTGTATGTAAGTGCATTTCGCGTTATACTTTGTGTCATTTTTGTTGCTCTGGTTTACATAGTGCAATATCAAATGTACTATGCAAGTGCACATGATGCGGCGTTTCCATTTTAACAACTACCTTTGTTTGTTTTCCATTATTTTCTGCTAAATTTCAGCGCTGTGCTTGACCAGCGTGTGCCATAGTTCTGCAAATGCCAATCGAATGGAGCCCAAATGTTATTCGGTAATATCACCAACGGCCGTAGAGTGACTATCGGTTACAAAGATAACGATCATAGCCAACCAATCAATTATTCGTCAATCAAATTCTTTATTCAATATTTGATTTGGTCAATTGTTCTGCTGCCGACCGGTGTGTTGGCTCGCTACTACGACGACCGTTCTACGGGTACTAGTAAGTTTTGGACATAAAGTTTCATTCTCCGTTATTTCTTCGACTTTTGATGATTTCCTATTTTAATACTTTCAGGACAAACATTCCGCTGCTACAGCTGTATGTCGCAATTCTACGAGTACGCCTGGGACGTGCTCAGGCCGGTCTATCACAAACCGCGATCCTTCTCCGATCAGTGCAATTACAATCCGCCCAAGAATTTCACCGTTTTCCCGGTCGGCATGGTGCTTTGCAAAACTGCGTGCGTGAAAATATATGAACGCACCACTATTGGAGGTCAGTGACTTTGAAAGTTACATACAGTCACGCTACGCCAACACGAGCCCGATTTCGAAGCTGGCAGGATGGTGAAACATTCAATCGCGGCTGCTGATCTGGCAAATGTGACACGTTGAAGAATGCAACATGGGGGCATGAGGATTTTCTCTTTCTTTTCGTTTTGCAAGCGCAACACCTCCGAAATCGGGCTCGTGTTTGCGTGGTTTGCCTTTACAAAGTTTGGCTACAAAGTTATGGTGTGTTTATGAGAAGTCAGTCTTGTTCATGTCAACCACATGAAGCATCTTGTTTTCTCAGTTGGAAATATTGACATGAGGACGTGAGGAATTTTTTCATGCGAGGCAGTACCGGACGCTAGGTATTGACGCACGATCCCCAGATTAATTCAACACGGATGATCCACAGGCAACAGTTAATCTTTGTCAAACAACGAACAACCATGCATTGACAGGTGTCTACGTCAACGGCTTTATCCGTGGCTGTTACGACAATCTGCTGCATCGTGGATTCAATCCCGGTGTAGCAACCGCGCATGGATGGTTCGGACGGACACAACCCGCGTGCTTTCGGTATAAAAGGTAAGCACAACACGGTATATGTATTCGCAGTCTGAGTGTTTTTAAGGTGCACGTAAGGATCCCTAAATTTGAACGCAGGCACTTCGACTGGGCCTGTGACGACTGCGGCTTGACCACGGCGATGGCAAATTTTGCCTGTATCATGACTTGTTGGAGCGCTAAATTGCGACCAGCGCTTGTAAAAGTAGTCGCTTTATTGTATGTGTAGTGCAATAACTTTTACGCTGGTCAAAATTAGTGCTCCAACTCCATCGCAAAATAGTTCAAGCAAACATTGCAGTTACCTGGTCACAGTCGCGGCGAGGTGCTTGCTTCAAATTTTATGCTGTTCATGGCTTGCCTGTGTCTCAAACGCTTCGTCGTGCCAGGTCCGAGATCTACATGGATGCAGACAAGAGCGTGCCGCATGAGACTGACGACATCGTACTCTGCGTATGCAGTTGGGATCGTTGCAACACCGTGCAGTCATCGGCCAGCAGCAGTCTTGTGTTCACCACCAAACACAACAAACGGACCACGCAAACATCGGCCGGTTTCAGACTCGAACTATTCTATTTCTCAACCAGATTTGTGCTTAGTGACGCAAGAGTGACATTGTTGCTCATGATATGGGCGTGTATGCTTTGGGCTCGGTGACATAGCTGATTGGACCTTTTTCAAGATTTTGCAAACCTATTTTCGGTGTGCCGCGGTGTAACTTTATAATATTGACTCTCTGCAAATGGTTTTGTTGCATCACAAGTTTTTTTATTTATGTGTATTTTTACCGAGATAAAAAGAGTCCATGTCAAGATTGGGACCGCCGTCATCAATGTTATTTTGGAAAATTTCCAACAACACTCTATGTTTTTGCGTATGTTTCAAAAATTGGCTACTAAACTGTATGTATGTATGTATGTAAGTATACAAGTTATCAGGGGAAGACGAGGGAGGTGTATCAGGGGTTTCATGAGGTTGACGGTATCAAGTATAAATGGTCCACCACAGGCTTACATGGCGTGAACAAGAGCATAGGCTGACAACAGTACAACTGTTTCCTTGATTTTTAAGGCTCGGCTTGTCCGACCAGACAACTAGTATACCGTTACTAACGGTATACCTTCCTTTTGCGAAATGATCGGGGGACCAGCCACGTTCGGTCACATGTATGTGTAGCATTCACCACGTTGAGGTGAAATGAGATTTGATCCTTAATTTCTCAGTCATGACTGTGAGGGATTATGTGAGACCATCCGTCGCCCTTGACGTGAAGCTGGGAAGGGCGACGGGTGGTCCCAGTCTCCCTCTAAGAGGGGCGGATGGTCCCAAAATGAAGGGCGACGGGTGGTCCCAGTCTCCCTCTAAGAGGGGCGGATGGTCCCAAAATGAAGGGCGACGGGTGGTCCCAGTCTCCATCTAAGAGGGGCGGATGGTCCCAAAATGAAGGGCGACGGGTGGTCCCAGTCTCCATCTAAGAGGGGCGGATGGTCCCAAAATGAAGGGCGACGGGTGGTCCCAGTCTCCATCTTGGAGGGGCGGATGGTCCCAAAATGAAGGGCGACGGGTGGTCCCAGTCTCCATCTAAGAGGGGCGGATGGTCCCAAAATGAAGGGCGACGGGTGGTCCCAGTCTCCCTCTAAGAGGGGCGGATGGTCCCAAAATGAAGGGCGACGGGTGGTCCAGTCTCCATCTAAGAGGGGCGGATGGTCCCAAAATGAAGGGCGACGGGTGGTCCCAGTCTCCATCTAAGAGGGGCGGATGGTCCTAAAATGAAGGGCGACGGGTGGTCCCAGTCTCCATCTAAGTGGGGCGGATGGTCCTAAAATGAAGGGCGACGGGTGGTCCCAGTCTCCCTCTAAGAGGGGCGGATGGTCCCAAAATGAAGGGCGACGGGTGGTCCCAGTCTCCATCTAGGAGGGGCGGATGGTCCCAAAATGAAGGGCGACGGGTGGTCCCAGTCTCCATCTAAGAGGGACGGATGGTCCCAAAATGAAGGGCGACGGGTGGTCCCAGTCTCCATCTAGGAGGGGCGGATGGTCCCAAAATGAAGGGCGACGGGTGGTCCCAGTCTCCCTCTAAGAGGGGCGGATGGTCCCAAAATGAAGGGCGACGGGTGGTCCCAGTCTCCCTCTAAGAGGGGCGGATGGTCCCAAAATGAAGGGCGACGGGTGGTCCCAGTCTCCATCTAAGAGGGGCGGATGGTCCTAAAATGAAGGGCGACGGGTGGTCCCAGTCTCCCTCTAAGAGGGGCGGATGGTCCCAAAATGAAGGGCGACAGGTGGTCCCAGTCTCCATCTAAAGGGACGGATGGTCCCAAAATGAAGGGCGACGGGTGGTCCCAGTCTCCATCTAGGAGGGGCGGATGGTCCCAAAATGAAGGGCGACAGGTGGTCCCAGTCTCCATCTAGGAGGGGCGGATGGTCCTAAAATGAAGGGCGACGGGTGGTCCCAGTCTCCCTCTAAGAGGGGCGGATGGTCCCAAAATGAAGGGCGACAGGTGGTCCCAGTCTCCATCTAAAGGGACGGATGGTCCCAAAATGAAGGGCGACGGGTGGTCCCAGTCTCCATCTAGGAGGGGCGGATGGTCCTAAAATGAAGGGCGACGGGTGGTCCCAGTCTCCCTCTAAGAGGGGCGGATGGTCCCAAAATGAAGGGCGACAGGTGGTCCCAGTCTCCATCTAAAGGGACGGATGGTCCCAAAATGAAGGGCGACGGGTGGTCCCAGTCTCCATCTAGGAGGGGCGAATGGTCCCAAAATGAAGGGCGACGGGTGGTCCCAGTCTCCCTCTAAGAGGGGCGGATGGTCCCAAAATGAAGGGCGACAGGTGGTCCCAGTCTCCATCTAAAGGGACGGATGGTCCCAAAATGAAGGGCGACGGGTGGTCCCAGTCTCCATCTAGGAGGGGCGGATGGTCCCAAAATGAAGGGCGACGGGTGGTCCCAGTCTCCCTCTAAGAGGGGCGGATGGTCCCAAAATGAAGGGCGACAGGTGGTCCCAGTCTCCATCTAAAGGGACGGATGGTCTCAAAATGAAGGGCGACGGGTGGTCCCAGTCTCCCTCTAAGAGGTGCGGATGGTCCCACATTAAAAACAGACAAAACTGGAGTAATAAACCTGACAACACGTCAGACAATACAAGGCAAGCAACATAAGCAAGTTTGTAGAGCAACCAAAGAGAAACACATTGCAACGGATCAGGCGCATGGTGTTACGTTGTAATAGGGGATTAGTGGCTGGAAGTCACAAAACAAAGTCACACAAGCTCAACGTCAAAGTTCACCGTCAAACTCAAAGTCACGTGTAACATGACGGTGAACTTTCACCAGTTCACCGTCAAGCTTACCGTCAAGTTCACCGTCAAGCTCACCGTCAAGTTCACCGTCAAGTTCAAAGTCAAGCTGAACGTTTCGCTCTCACTGGCACAAAACAATGTTTCACTGAAAGACAGTGCTCTGCTGCACAGCTGTAGTGTGTTGCTACAGCACAGCGTGCGCTGATTATAACGTTGTGAAGAGGCTAGTTTGGTTGGCCGATAGTTTTCCATTCCCGTTGCAAGCCTGACGTTGAACTTGACGGTTAACTTGACGGTGAGCTTGACGGTGAACTCGTGATAGTTTACCGTCATTTTACACATGACGTTGAGTTTGACGGTGAACTTTGACGTTGAGCTTGACGGTAAGCTTGACTTTGTTTTCTGAATTCCACCCAATGTATAATACACCTCTGTATTATACCGGTATATACCATGCCTGTTATGCTCACAGAGGCAAATTCCATAAACTTCTGTTCAGGTGAAAAAATTTATGCGGAAATGCCTTTTTATATCTGCCAACAACGCACAACACGACTGCATCGAAAATACCAGGTCCTCCTTGTGTGGAGATTGGGACCATCAGTCGCGCTTGAAAACGCACCCCTTCAGAGGGGCGGATGGTCCCAGGGAGGGTTTCACGATAAACCGGGCAGAATTTTTCGGACACCAAAAATAAAATTTTAGGTCTGAACTTATCTGCACAGCACCGGTTAGCAAGCCTGCTCTCTGTGCAAAATCGCAACCTGTCCAATTTTTGTTTTTGCCACACGTGCAATTGTATTGTATGTACATACATAATGCGTGTATTTTGGCAACATTACACAAATTTGCAGCTGGGAACACAAAAAATTTTTGTCAAGACACCGACCAAGCCAGTGTACATGGCAACAGAGACACAGCAGCATGCCGTTTATTTTGCATGGTGGAGACAAAATTGAAACTGTTGAGTGCAGCGTGTGTTAAAGATTTTCTTGTGCTGGTCTGGTCCAGCCACAGTCCAGAGAATAACAGAGGTGGCGTGATGCTCACCCGGTTTGCTGTCTTGTCTCATAAACACAACACACGGCCTTTTCCTGCTTTGGTGCTGTTGCGCTTCACATCGACACCGTTAATTTCCGGAAATTTAATATTTGCCGTTTATCCACGTTCGCATTTGCGTGTTTATTTTGTATGTTTTCATGTTTTCACCATTGCTCCATCCAATCTAGCCAGGTTTGGACCTGCTGGGACAGTTTCATATAATATGACTGTACAATGTGAGCATCAAAGTAATCTTGTTTTCTCATCGGATTTTTCCACGAAGCTGCAACGTGTTTGCTGGTTTTGATAAAGCAAACCATACAAAGCGAGAACAACCCAACCCAAACAGGAAAACAGTCAGCGTTTTGCGTTATTTGTGAACATACTGCTTTCAATCAATCGGTAAAACTCGACTCTGAACTTAACGCGGAAGATCAACTGTCTGTAAATAACCCCAAAATTGTAGATAACGAAATTTCCAGACAGCCGACACCGAGCCACGCCACCTACTTTCGCTTTCACTTTGTACCTGTGGGTGCTTGTTCGATATTAGGCGTTGCTTAAACGTTGCTCAGCAGAAAAAAGGTTTGACTTACATAGTTTCAAAGTGTTGCAGATTCAAAGAATTACCAAAATGGAGCCCGAAGAAGCAGATTTCACTGTTTTGCCCAAGGATCCACTGTCCTATGATTATGCCGTCATACTACCGTTTGAGTCAGGGTACAACATGCGGAATGCAACCCGGTGGATGCAACAGAACTGGACTCAGAGCATCGGGTGAGTTTTGGATGTTTGGGAAAAGTGTTTCTGGGTCCGACCCTTGGTAACGCCACACAGAATGCCTGTCATCTCTTTTTCCCCATCCTCATCATAAGGTCTAGGTATATGTATATCAAACTTGATGATCGGATCGAACCCGCCTTGGTCACGTCACAATTTTGAATTAACAACCTTGAAAGTTTTTTGACATCACTGGCTTGACCAGTGTGAGACTGATATTCTTAGTTCAAAACGTGGCGTAACTGAAGCAAGTCTGGATCGATCGCCAACTTCGATATTGACCAACACAACAATACTTGTTCAGTGTGGCCGTAATCTACGTGCTGGTGATCTTCGGTCTGCAGCATTACATGTCGTTTCGCAAACGTTTCACTCTTGCGACACCGCTCATCGTATGGAACACCATGCTCGCTGCATTTAGTATTTTTGGTTGGTTTTTAGGTTTTTGGTTGATTCTTGAAAATTGGTTACCTTGTGGCCTTGGATGAACCTCAAACTCGCATCATTGTTTCAGCGGCTATTCGTATGTATCCCGAGTTTGTTGCCAGTCTAGGACGTGGCTACGGGTACAGCGCCTGCAACAACAGTTATGCTCAGGTGCGCAATTATCATTCTTAGCATTATTAATTGAAATATATCTTAGTGTGGAAGATATAACATTTTAAACATGTACTTCAGGGCATCACGCTGTTCTGGGCATGGGTGTTTGCGTTGAGCAAAATTGTTGAGCTCGGCGATACGATATTCATTGTGCTGCGAAAGCAACAGTTGATGTTCTTACATTGGTGGGTTGTTTTTTTGAGCTTGCGGTATTGTATGGACTTTGGCATTGCAGTTAACAAGCGTGTTGCGTTGTTCTATGCATCCCACCCTCACATGCCAGCATCTACCAATGTTTGCTGTGCTCAAACGAAACATCAGGTTTTATTTATCACTTGCGTCTATATGTATATGTATAATTCACGTCTTGTACAGACGTTATTGGCCAATGTCAGACTTGGTGATGGGATCTGCCCTGATCACGTGACATTTTTAAGGGTATTTGAGATTAATTTCAACTAACATATAGAGTTTGCACCTGGAAGTGTTTTTGAGACAAAAAACCTATGTATACTGTAGGTGAAACTGTCGATGAACAACTCTCATGCTTATAAGCGGGTGTGCTTTGTGGGCACGTGCAAACGCATATGACGCGTTGTGGCTGGTGCGGTTGCGGTTACGACCAGTGTTCGAACACGGGATTCATTTTTAATTGCTCCCAGTCATCTCGGTCCCGCCATCTCGGTCCCGACCATTTCGGTCCCGCCATCTCGGTCCCAGGTCATCTCGGTCCCGACCATCTGGGTACCGACCATTTCGGTACCGGACCATCTCGGTACCGGACCATCTCGGTCCCCACCATTTCGGTACCGGACCATCTCGGTACCGGACCATTTCGGTACCGGGTCATCTCGGTACCGGGTCATCTCGGTACCAGGTCATCTCGGTACCGGACCATCTCGGTCCCGACCATTTCGGTACCGGTTGTCTTGAGCACTGTTTTGCCCTTTGTTTCGTACTTCCCACTATGTTCAGCTTTCTTCGCAGTTTGAAAATTCAATGCAATAAAAAGAAAATGCGATGTTTTGGTCCTTTTGGGCGCTTTTTTGAAGCTGCGTCTGTCAGTCTTGTGAAAAAGTATTGCAATCATATTAGATCAAATATAATATAAATCAAATTAGATCATAATCGCGTTCAGAAGAAAATTTAGGCTGCCAGCCAGGAAGACCTATCCACATATGGAAACCGTTCACAAAGTATCGCTGTTCACTTTCATTCAGGATTAGGCTTAGGCTTAGGCTGCCAGCCAGGAAGACCTGTTCATACATATGTGGGAGATTCACAAAAATACTCCTGTTCATACTTTCATTCAGGATTAGGCTTAGACTTAGGCTGCCAGCCAGGAAGACCTGTTCGTATGTGGGAGCCATTCACAAAAATACTCCTGTTCATACTTTCATTCAGGATTAGGCTTAGACTTAGGCTGCCAGCCAGGAAGACCTGTTCGTATGTGGGAGCCATTCACAAAAATACTCCTGTTCATACTTTCATTCAGGATTAGGCTTAGGCTTAGGCTGCCAGCTAGGAAGACCTGTTCTGGCTGTATGTGGGGGCCATTCACAAAAGTTGAACGGCATAGGCCTTCATTCAGGCTTAGGCTTGAGCTTAGGCTCCCAGACAGACATCATCAAATGAGCATTTCTGTGCATGAATCACAATATCTAGCCTATGTACATGAATATCCATTTTCGATTAAAAAATATTGTTCTTCAGGCATTTTATATTTTTCTGAGTTTTTCACTTCGAGGTTTTTTTCGGTGTTTTCGACTTCATCGACATCGACCACATCAGCAACCAATGTGATCGCGATATTCTGGGACCAAGATGACCCGGTACCGAGATGGTCCGGTACCGAGATGACCCGGTACCGAGATGGTCCGGTACCGAGATTACTCGGTACCGAGATGGTCCGGTACCGAGATGGTCCGGTACCGAAATGGTCGGGACCGAGGTGGTCCGGTACCGAAATGGTCGGTACCCAGATGGTCGGGACCGAGATGACCTGGGACCCAGATGGCGGGACCGAAATGGTCAGGACCGAGATGGCGGGACCGAGATGGATGGGAGCCATTTTTAATCCCGGGATCGGGATCGGGATTGGGATCAAGAAAGTGTCGGGATCGGGATCGAGATCCCGGTTTTGAAAACCCGGGATCCCGGGATCGGGATTGATCAGATAGTCCAAAAGCAATAGTTTTTATCATTTTATGCATAAGATACAAGCTAATATCACAGACAACCATGAAACATGTTTATCGCACATGGATAAACACCCGGAACAGTGATTAAAGCCGATTGAAAATCGGGAGTAGCGGATGACGGATAAGTTCAAAGATCATAATTGTAGTCGATCAGTGGCAAAGCCTTTGACAAAAAGACAAGCACTTCACCATTTTATGGTTTCAAGCAGTATCTTTTGTCATCAAACAAATCAGCTGCACTGGAAAAGAGCTGTTCAAAAGGCACGCTCGTAGGAGGAGCGCTTAGATTTTTGGAAGTTAGACGTGCCAGTCGCGGAAACTTTGTCTCATTTGTTGCCCACCATGACAACATTTCCTCGACACTGAGTCCCTTCGTTTGAAGCAACTTTGTGTAACCGTTCAGTTCTAGCGCGACTTGTTCGCGATTGATTGTACTTGCGGTTTCATCACGCTCGGAATCAACCGTCGAGCACCTCTTAGGGGCGCGGCCATGCAAACATGGTTGTGGACCGCGGGTCAGCAATAATTCTATGTCTAATGACGGCCGCGCGTTTGCATGGCCGCACTTGCGGGTCGCGGTTTGCGGGTCACTCGAAACATTTATTCAGCCCTCACACACAAAAATGAACCAATCAGCGGTGTGCTACGTTGGCTGGACGTTGATGGGTTAGTTTTTGTGTGTTCCAGCCAAATAAATGTTTCAAGTGACCCGCAAACTGCGACCCGCAAGTGCGGCCATGCAAACACGGGGCGGTTATTGGACATAGCATATTTTTCTGACCCGCGACCCGCGCCCGCGTTTGCATGGCCGCGCCCTTACAACAGCTTGGCGATTTTATGATAGCATATTTTTTTACTTTTTGTTCTCAAAACTTAATCCCGATCCCGGTACTTTTTTGGGCGGGATCGGGATCGGGATTGACTTTTTCAAAATGACGGGATCGGGATCCCGTTCGAACACTGGTTACGGCCCAAAGTCTAATACCGCGGCTGCTTCGGTCTCAACAGTCAGACGGACAGCCAGGGCTAGCCCAAAAAACCTGATGGTACAGTTTCAGAGTCAAACTAAATAGGGGCTAGCCCGGGCTGTCCTTCTAACTAACGAGAGCGAGGCAGCCGCGGTATTAGACTCCTGATCGAAACCGCAACCCCACCAACCGCACTACGCATCATATGCCTTAGCACGTGCCCACAAAGCACACCCGCATGTATGTACGTTTACGACCAGTGCCAAGGTATAGGCAGGCGACAAGCCAGTCCGAACTCTCAGGCTGGCGTAGACGTCCAAGCAAGTCAATTAAGAAAACATCGTCGTAAGCAAGACAGATCCGACCACCAGCCTCGACACCTGCCATTACTATCATTCACACGCAAGATGTTCAGGTACCACCACATCACAGTGATGGTGTACACGTGGTATTCGTTCCAACAGCACACAGCCAGTGGTCGATGGTTTATCACAATGAACGTGACCGTGCACGCATTCATGTACAGCTACTATGCTGTCAGGGCTTGGGGCATCAAACCGGCAAAATGGGTGCCTTGGACCATCACCTGCATGCAATTGGCTCAGATGTGTTTAGGTTGGTTGCATTTTGAAGAGTATCTCGTGTTGAATGTTTTTGGCAAGTCGGTTGACTTTAATGATCACGACCAGTATCGAAATCGATGATTGATGTCGGATATTGGTCGCACAATGACCTTATAAGAATTTGGTCAAATTTTTTCCTGAATCGCAAAGAGGGAAGGTGACGGAGCAGTGACGTTGCGTTGCGCGATCGCACACAAAACATGCAGTCACCAAAATGTTTCAGACCGTCAGCAACGTGGGTGCTGTGCTGGATTATTTTCAGATGAAAATGTTTTGTGAGAATCACAAATAGCACAGTGGTTCAGAGTGACTGAACGTGAAAATCAGGATTGATTTGATGAATTCTTATATTGTCATTGTGCGACCAATACCTAGTTAGATTGACCCGATTCGATCTGTTCCGGCAGCCAGTGTGCTTCTGGAGGCATCGCTGAGCTAATTCCATACTTCATCCATGCATAGGGTGGAATTTTCGAAACGGTGTAAAGGTCAGTTGGGTGTAAAGGTCGGCGTAAAGTTCGGTCGCCGAGGTCTATCACACTGAGCTGTCGACCGAGCTTTCCACCGACCTTTACACCCAACTGACCTTTATTTTTACACCGTTTCGAAAATATCACCCATAGTATGGTTCTTCGAAAACAAATAGATCTTTGGCTGCCTACTCTTTTGACGTCATGTAGTCATCTTCCACTTGCGTTGGCGCACTCTAATCAAAATATACGCAATGAGCTTACATATAGGAATTTGATTATGAACTGTATTGTGCTACGCGTCTTGTTGCTCGATTCAACTTTCGCTGTGGTGTGTCAAGTGATCGTCAGTGCTGATGCACCGGATGGCACGTGACCCCAGACACACACGCGAGCTGCTTCGTATACTGATGAATTCAAGCGTAGTCATGCAGCACCTTCATCATTCTTGCAGGTTGTGCCGTGAACACGTACTCGTACTACGTCAAACTACAAGGTCAACGCTGTGATCAGTCATTCGCCAATTTGTATGCTGGTTTCGTCATGTACGCCACCTATTTCGTCTTGTTCGCCCACTTTTTCCATTCCGCCTACTACACGAAAACAGGTAAGTTCGCTGCCGGAGATACGCAAACGCGGCAGAAGCGAGCCGTGTCCATGGTCGAGAACGGAGCCAAGCCCCTGAACAGTCAGTCGGTGTCGGTGGCTAACGGCTTCTACTATTCTGGTGGCGCCGCGCAGAACTTTATGGTCAACAATTATTCCACGGTCATGAGCAATGGACATGTGCCGGAAAATAATAACAAAAAAATTGATTAGATTTGTTTGTTTTTCGAAAGAACTTGGCGATCTTTTGGTTATTTGCTTAGAATAGTATAATGTAGACGACAGTTTTGACTTCGTTTTATTTTTCATCGCCTTGCTTTGATTTCCACCATTTCCGCGCTGTTGTGTTCTCAATGAGGTGTCTACCTGGCATACGGTTGAGATCTGGACGCTCATGATTATTTTGATCACAAATTTCTTCTTTTATGGAGGCTCTAATAAAAACAATGAATGATAATGTTTGATAATCGCATTTATTTTCATCTGGTGGCCAAACAGTCCTTGATTTTCTGCAGCTGCAACAAACAAGGTGCCAACTGCACCCCTGATCCCTGCACACTTTGTGTCGGACGTACGTCGCAGAACTGCAGACATTTATCGCCAGCCAGCGTTCGGTGCACACCTGTGTGTGTGTAAATTTCGGAATATTTGTGCCGCATGTACAAGCATATGGCACTGTGTGGTCATCTCGAGATTTACTAATTAAAGCCACTAACATCAAACAACTTCTGCACTTTTCGAAGCGTCATAAATTCCGAAACATCTTCAGATTGAAACAGTCTCGTGATCAACGCAGATTCTACCGTTATTATCCGACTAGCAGGTCCTAATCCAGCCTGTGTTTAATTTTCTTCCACCTAGTACCAAGAGAACCACCAAAAATCCCAATCTCCGCCACACCCGCATTCCTACAGCACACTCTGTGATCGCTGTAATCACCAGCACAACGCAGCAAGTGAATGATGGCCGATTTGGGGCACTTGTCACCGCCCAGAACCATTGCTTGGATCTGAAATTGCCGTTAGTAAAAGCGGGATGACGTTTTGAAGAGACTAAGACTCTATGTTTCGGATTTGGGTCAGGTCGGGAGGTCGGGTGCTCAGCAGTGGTGTCGTTAGGCGGGTTGGGGGGTTACCCCATGGGGTATGGGAAATTTTTCACTTTTGGAACAAGCACCCCTAAGAAATAACTTTTTGACCGCGAGTAATACCAAAATTGACCATTTTTCGCCTAAAAATGTCAAAAAGTGCTTGAGGCTGCAAGAAAACTCTGTTTTAAGCACTTTTAAACTACCTTTTGATACTTTTAGAAGATTTTTGGGGTCATGTTTTCTGAAACCTCTCTCGGGTATGGGAATTTTTTAATTTTTGGAGAAACGCCACCTGGTACGGGAAATTTTTGATTTTTGGGGGTATGTATGGGAAATTTCCCGAAAATTGGGCTGGGTATGGGAAAATTCTCAACGACACCACTGGTGCTCAGTTCTTCCGTGATATTTGCCTGGTCTCACTGCGCCATAGTACATACTTGCTTCTTTCAATGTTTTCAACGTTAAATTGGAAATTTGGAGAACGACATGCACACATGTTCCGAACCTTTATTTTGCGACAATTGAACACTTTGCCTGATCCGCCAAGCGCACGCAGCCTGCGGCCCAGCCCCGCTAGAGGTCATGTTACCTTCACCTTTACGAATCAGGCAATGTGTTTGAAAACAAAATTCGCCTAAAAATGAGTTGTTCGAGTCCGCACGAGCACAATCGCGAACCAACCACATTCGGTTGCAATGTGTTGAAATTGCATCGATCCAAACATACATCCGGCACATCCACATCATCACTGCAACATTGGCGGAATCGGCTGTTCACGTCTTGCACTGGTGGCGCGACCTCCTGCAACACACACACAAACACACGATGATGACATTTTGTGTCCCGGAAAATTGGGCCCGAACAAACGCGGACTTGGCTGAGTGCAATCAATGCCTGAGCTTAAACCTGGCCCGCCACTATTGATATTTGAAAATTTTGTTCTGTTTTTATGATCTATTACTGTTGCCGACGTCGAAACGTCGAATCGTCTGTCGTTGCTGTGTTTTTGGTTGGTTTAGAATTTCTCTGGTACGTTTTGTCGTTTGTTCATTCATGATTATCATTATGTTACGTACACTCATATGTTTATTTTTCAGGTATTTTCCGGATCTCGTTGTAGGTCTTTGCGTGAGCTTGCAAATAAAATTTGAAATTTGAATTTAAAACGAACAAGGTTTTTATTCGTGACTTTTCCATTAAGTGCCGATTTAATACCGAAATTAATCTATAAACCTCAGTTCTCGGGAACAAAATTCCAAAAAATAGATAGACCCCCATCTGGTGCATTTCAGGAAGACAGGAACAAATATTCAAGATGGCCGACTGCTTCTTATCACAGGCATACGGTAGTCACGTGATCTTGCCCATGCGTTTTGTACAGAGCCGCTCTGTTTGTCAGTGCATAACACACGTGTTGTAAGCAGGGTTGGGCAAAAAACGTTTTTTCCAAAAAATCGTTTTTTTAAAAAAAAACGTTTTTTTTAAAACGCCCAGATGACCAAAATATGCCCCCAAAAAAATTGGAAAACGATCATGTTGGGAAGAAAACGTGGTTAAATGAAGTAATTCTATGTGTTCTGAGGCAAAATAAACGGGTTTCAACCCTTTTCTAGCGAGTTGCTAAGATCCCATATCAGACCCGCATCATGGGACCAACTTTGGCCGGGGTCATCACTGAAAGTCAA
This sequence comes from Rhynchonema sp. JSB1_4, assembly GCA_030248065.1. Classification (NCBI taxonomy): domain Eukaryota; kingdom Metazoa; phylum Nematoda; class Chromadorea; order Monhysterida; family Xyalidae; genus Rhynchonema; species Rhynchonema sp. JSB1_4. The sequence continues at coordinate 16,007 of JASAMV010003073.1, forward strand.
ACTCCGTATATCGACGTACAGTATCTCGACAAAGTAAGAATTGGTCGAAAATTTTTTGAAAAAAATGGGACAAAAAATTGATTTTCCTTGATAATCAGGGTACTTTCCCTGAAAAAATCAGGGAAAATCAAGGAAATTCAGGATTTAAAAAAAACGAAAAACGACCCAGGCGTTTTTTTTTAAAAAAAACGTCGTTTTTTTTAAGAAAAAACGCCGCCGTTTTTTTTTGCCCAACCCTGGTTGTAAGCGCGTGCACGCACTGGCAGCACTGTGTAGTGGGAGCGTAAAGTCGGGAGCGTAAAATCCCTAATAGTATACTGTAAGCCTATGACAATTTTGCGGCAATTCAAAATTTTGTTCCTGGCTGACGTGATTGCCAAGAAGTGGGGGTCTATCTATTTTTTTTAATTTTGTTTCCGAGAACCGGTGTTTATCGATTGATTTCGATATAAAGTCTGCACTAAATCAAAAAGTCATGAATGTAAATCTTATTCGTCTCGATGTCGACAACTAAATTAGAGCAAAAAAACAAACCAAAAATTTCAAATATCAATAGTGGCGGGCCAGGTTTAACCTAAAGATATCCGCCTGAACCCCGGATTGGACGTTGTTCATGTAAAAAGTGTACATCAAGGTTGGTGCTTCGATACTGAACTTTAATTTTGCGCATCATCAAACCAGTCTTCTGAAATGAATTCGGGTTCCCATCCACCACCACCTGAATGCTGTTGGTGTTATCGACATGTGCACGGTTGTCCTTGGCGATTAGTTGATCGATCCAAACACGCCAAGCATCCCAATCGATACCTGAAGTTCAATGTATTACAAACAGTTCAGATTTTGAGTGACTTCACCCTTCTTTTCCTGGACTGTGGAAATCGCCAGTTTGGACAAACCCAAATTACAAAAAATCTGCCAAGCCCCACAGGATTGGTAGTAACCTGCAAAAAAGCAATTGAACGAAACTAAGACAAACAAAAAATAAACATTGTAGGAAAGATCCGCAAACCATTCTGTGCATTAGTCGCCCCGAATAACACAACAATCGTTATCAGAAATAGCGATACCGGTGACATATCTCTTTATATTCTCTGAAACAACAAGTAATATTGACTTTATGAATTATGAAGTCGGAAAGACACGCGGCGACTATTTTTTATGCAAGGTTTGCGCAACACCTGTGAGATTTGTCGTGCATACAAAACCGCGGAATCTTTCGAACAATGAATGTGGAGTTTTTCGCGGAAAAAAGTGCATTCTGTAGCGTTAATTAGGTATTTTTGCAATATTTACGTCCAAATAAAATTTCGCGTCGAAAGTTGTAACTTAATTGGTTTAATTACAGGGGACCGAGCTTTGATACGCACAGTTCATAGAATGCGTGGTGAGTGCAGGCAAGAACCGTGACGCGAAAGCAAAAGTCGTTTTCAATAAATCTCAGAAAACATCGAAACTGCAAAAACAAACGATCTGCTGTATACAAATTTTACCATGTTTATGTCCAAAAGGTGAGAGTTTTCAGTGGAGAACTTGAAATGAGATGCATAAGTCTTTCGAGAAAAAGTGTTGACATTCAACTTGGCTCAAATCATAAGATATTAGTTATTTTGAGAAACTGAAACTGTGAAGTAAAGAAACATGAACAATAAAAACTCGTTTGATTTTATTTCATCCATGGACGAGGCAGTTTATCAAAAACGTGTGGCCAGCAAATCCGCTCACTGCGTCGTCAAGATTGAACACGAGACATTTTCCCGCGCTGAGCGCGAAAGTTTTTCAATTGTTGTAATAAATGCATATAATTAATGTCAAATATGTATTTCGCTGTACTTCACAGAAACTGACAATTCAATGTAACTTCAAGACGTTATGCATACTTTCGAGGTAGTTTTTATCCACATTAAAACCGTGGTACAAATAATGCGTGAAAGTGAAGTGCCGAAGGAGGCATCATTTCTGAATTTTGTAAAGTTATGAGTATTTCCTCATATTCGGGGCTTGGCTGCTTGTCGAAAAGGTGGGAAGTGGGACTACCATTTTGAGCAGAATGAAACAATACAAATAGATTCTTTGTGACGTTGCAGTTTGTGAAATGATTGACAGAATTTAAACGATTAATGTACTTTATCACTACTGGTGGAACAGAAAAGTGAAAAGCAGAAGATCACAGAGCGCAGTCGATGGCTGGAATTCACAAAAAAAGTCAAGCTCACCGTCAAGCTGTCCGTCACATGTACAGCAGCTCAAATTCAGATGTTTCTGGCTCACACACTGGCTGGCCGATGCAGTGCGGAAGTGTTTCTTAAAGGGCTCGGGACATAACCGAAGGAAGGGTAGCAGGACATATTGTTACATACCGTTGGAAAGCACTCCGACAACCTATGTCACGCACAAAGTTTAAGCTTTCTGGAGATTCGCTATCTCTTGGTAGAGCGACTTTTCGTTCCAGAAAAAAGTGAATTTTTTCACAACTTGAAACGACCGGTGCAGAAACCCCAAATGAGTTGAAAGTCAAGTAACACGTGGATAGGATTACAACAGCTTCTGAATAACCTAGCATAAGAACTTCAGCCGCTCAAAGCATTGCTTCACACGGTGAGGGTGCGAAACGTTCCAAAAATCGGCCTTATTTTTCGAGAACACAAGTTTGTCCCTAAATGTTGAGGCCACGCTTAGCGCTGCGGAAATAAGAATGCAATGGGGAAATAGAGCATCGTCGAAAGTACCAGAAAATAAGGTTTTTAAATTTTTTAACGAAAGCCTAGCTCCGTGACAGGCCAAACCCCACCTCACGTCCCCCCGCGCCCCCCCGCGCCCCCATGTATTTGATGTAAAACGAGTTGTGTGCGGTAAAACGGCCAAATTACAGGGTGTGTTTTAAGTTTCGGCGGGAAAATATGCGCACCCCGCGCCCCTTTTCTACTGTAGCCTGCCTGGCTGGCGCTGTTCAGTCTGCATATAAGTGAGAGCCCCAATTGCCCCCCTATTCCCATCACCCCCACCCAGGTAGCACGGATGTGTGCTGCGTGTAGAACTGCTGCGCATCCTACAAGCGCCCGTCTCGGAGCCGGCTAGACCTAGGTTGCCTGGATCCCCCTTTTCCGTTAATATTTACGATACCGCAACATTTATGAACACACCTTCATTCATACAGTAGTTAAGTTACAGTCAGCTAAGCTTTAATAAACTATAGCTATAGTTAATGTTTTCTTACACATAAATTTTATAAACTTTTCCTGTATACATTTATGAACCCAGCTTCATTCAGGACAGATGGCTAAGTTACAGTTAGCTAAGTTACAGTTAACGTTTTTTATTCATGAACTTCGCGTGTGGACATTTATGAACGCACCTTCATTCACAACAGGTAGGTAAGTTACAGTTACCGTTAAACAATTCATAGTTACGGTTTTTTTTACATATAACATTTATAAACTTTTCGTGTAAACATTTATGAACGCACCTTCATTCACAACAGGTAGGTAAGTTATACATAGTTAGCGGTAAACAATTTATAGTTAACGTTTTTTTACATGTAACATTTATGAACTTTTCGTGTAAACATTTATGAACGCAGCTTCATTCGGAACCGGTCGGTAAGTTACAGTTAATGTTTTTTGGTACACAATAATTATAAACTTGATATTATGTATTTACTTACATTCAACATTTACCAACAACAGCGTTCCTTACAGAATTACCACACCACACGGCATTGGCTCAGTTAGTGTTTACGTTTGCGAAACGTTTCACATTAGTTTCTTTCATAAGTGAACCACCACGTGGCACTCACAAACTGTTTGAGAAATGGTTGTGTGCGTTTTTATTGCCATGGCTTGGCCTTAGACGTTTGTCCTTTGTTACCTGCAAGGTAATCACCAATATTAGTATCACCGGACATTAATGTGGTCACACTTTATCCGGGGTTAGCACGATAAACGGAATGTAAAAACGGCAATAAGGAAATCAACGGCGCAACAAAATAAACAACAAAATATCCTCTGACTGCCAGCGATGAAACGAGTCTCTATTTTCGAATTCAATACAAGAGAATCACGTTTTCAGAATGCATCCACGCATTTTCACAGTTCACAGTCACCAAGCGGAGGGATTGGCAGTCACACTTGATCCAGCAGCAGTGTCACCATGCACGCGAGGGTCACAGCGCCTTATACAAGTATAGTTTGTGCGTCCGCGAGCCCTGCACCAGTATTAGATATCTTAGCGCCTGCCTTCTTACGTACTATTAATTTTTAAGGCGATCGTGGTACAGCTGTCGAATAATTTTGATTCGTTTTATTCGGATTCGAAAAGTTCATAAACGTTACTGCCAAAAAAACATTAACTATAACTTTGCTAACTGTAACTTAACTATCTGTTCTGAATGAAGCTGTGTTCATAAATAATTTCACAAAAAGTTCATAATTATGTTGTCTGCCCGAAAACGTTAACTATAACTGGTCTAACGGTAACTGAACTATCTGTCCTGAATGAAGGTGCGTTCGTAAATGTCCACACGAAAAGTTCATAAATGTTACCTGCCAAAAAACATTAACTTTAACTTAGGTAACTGTAACTTAGCTATCTGTTATGAATGAAGCTGGGTTCATAAACGTTCACACGAAAAGTTCATAAATGTTATCTGCCAAAAAAATTAACTTTAACTTAGGTAACTGTAACCTAGCTATTTGTTATGAATGAAGCTGGGTTCATAAATGTTCACACGAAAAGTTTATTAATGTTATATGTAAAAAAACGTTAACTATAAATTGTTTAACGGTAACTGAACTATCTGTCCTGAATGAAGCTGAATAAGGTATTGGGCTATAAGTCGTTACTGTTAAAGATTATTGCACATTTGATAGCATCAAACGATGTAGCTTTAACGTAGCTATCGAACGATGTATAACATGCCCATACTATCTCTTACTATGGACAAGAAACGGTCAAAATTCCGAAATCGCACACGGTGACGTGACGGTTCATTCCAGAATCGTCAAAAACGCAATTTTTTAGCCTCTGCCCTTACGCGTAAGAGTTTATTGGGGTTTGTTATATATCGTTCGAAAGCTACTCCCGAGATACATTGTTTGGTTGTATCACATTTACAATAGCTCTTAACCATAAGCATTTATAGCTGAATATCGTATTCAGGTTAGTATGGCTGCCCCGAGATATCTGTAGACCTTGGGGCCTTCGGACCTTGATAGGTTGTTAAACCAGACGTTTCTCTCATTTTTTGTTTCGAACCCGATACAATCTGTGGCCTTTATGTGTCACAATTCTGGTGATGAATGTAACCACCTAATTTAGCGGCAATTTAATGGATTTTTAGGCCTGTCACGGGCCAAACCCCACCTCACGCCCCCCCCGCGCCCCCCCCCGCGCCCCCATTTATTTGATGTAAAACGAGTTGTGTGCGGTAAAACGGCCAAATTACAGGGTGTGAGTAGTTA
>JASAMV010003075.1:0-23443 GCA_030248065.1 Rhynchonema sp. JSB1_4
AAAACGGTTGAAACCCGTTTATTTTGCCTCAGAATACATAGAATTACTTCATTTAACCACGTTTTCTTCCCAACATGAGCGTTTTCCAATTTTTTTGGGAGCATTTTGGTCATCTGGGCGTTTTAAGAAACGTTTTTTTTTAAAAACGATTTTTTTGAAAAAAACGTTTTTTGCCCAACCCTGACTGGAACAGCACTTGATCCGGTCAAGCTTTTCAGCCGACAAAAAGTGTCATCAGCTGATGGTTGGACTATACATGAGACATCATGCGGCCCTGCAATATGTATATTATACGTCGTTCTGGGCAAAGTTATTTTTCAATGCTTCAGCTCATTACACCATCTAATGAAACGAAACAAACTGTTTTCGTGTTTGACGCGAAGCACATTTAGTTGTCTTTTTGCATTGTTTAGAATTGCGAAGGCGAAGCATTTAGTTGTTACTGAGCTTCATGTATACGATTGGTATTGTAATACTTCATGTGTCCGCTGTGAAAATGAGTAGGGTGTCGTAAGTTTTTCACTCCCCTGGTCAGAATCAAGCAGTTTTAAATGAAAAACATAGAAATAAAGAAAGTGTAAAATGTAAAACAAAATCAAGCAAATTTTGTTTTTTTGTAACTGATGCCACCTGCATAACTCGTAAAGAGCGAACACGAAAGTTTGCCTTCCGCTTGTGTTGTGAATATTAAGCAATCAATAAAGTACGAAATGCAGTAATTAAGGTATGAATTCAGTAGTACTGTACTCGCAAAAACAAGAACTTTGACGTTACTGGCCAAATTATAAAAACCTCGCATTGGTATGTAATATACCCTGTTCCGCCATATGGTATTTGCATTGCAGCTTTGACAGAAACGGGCATACAGTAGTATGCCCGAGAAGTCATTCAAGTTTTCGCAATCTGTTCATAGTTTTGCGAAACGATCTTTTTCGATGATTCAGCGCATCACGCAGCCCTAATGAAGCTTACACCGCCTAGCAAACTGTTAACCTGTTGTGGACTGATGTAACGGGTGACGCACGTTTGCCGTCATTTACACTTTGAAATTCTGAGTCCTGCTCGCGTGTAAACTTTATTCTGTTTTCTGCTTTTCTTGGCCAATATCTACGCCTCCGCAGCGCTCGTTGAGCTTGAGTGAAAAATAGCGAGAACTCTCCCCCCGACACCTCACAAAACTTGCAGATTTATTGTCCGCAGTTATTGAGATGGCAATCAAAAGCACATCTGACGACCTCATCGATCTGTGGCGCCAGCAACGACAACTAAAACGCAGATGGTGTATATTTGGCTGTGTGGCTGGTGTCGCGTTGCTCATCCTGATCATCGTGGTGATTGTGGTGACGACGCGTGGCTCTGGCGGAACCGACGACGTATGTTGGGTTCAGTTTCGGTTTTTTTTAGTTTTATTCGTTTATACCTAGGTTCAAACTCTGACATGACAATTTCACGACAGCAATGGTGTGTAAGACGCCTGTTAATGTCAAAAAACGTCTGTATTGGATTAAAATTTAGCTTGGAGTAGAGTTTTGTGAGGCACGGTCTTTACAATCTAATCTCACAAATTTTTGTGCTCGCTCAACGGTAGTCTGCTCTTTCACCTGTGGTAGTCCACAGCTCAACGCCACGGTATAGGTTCCCAGACTAGACAGATATTATGCACATACCATGATTCTTGTCTGTCAGACGTCGGCGTCATAAGATTATCACAACAAGAACTTTATTCCGGAACTGCACTCAACTATAAGTATACGTATACATGCAGTACATACGTCTTGTATTATTTATCACGAACTATACAGTAACCAGTTTCATCTTTATGGAATGCATATGCTCCAAAAAGTTCATCCCTGTAGTGCGCCAACTATCGGAGTTATCCTCCATGTGCAGCTGCCCGAAGAGCGCCCCTCTATTCGGGGGCTGTGTATGGACAACGAAACGCTTCCGAATGGAGCCCCCGGGGACTCTATGCATGTAAAATGTTTAAGACAAAAAACCGATTTTCCACCTTTTTTAATTGAGTACCTCCGGCTTTGTTGGAAACTCAGGTACTTAGGATTTAGGATTTACACAGTCCATATATAACGGTACCCACACCCACGCAGTTCAGTCCTTTGTCGCCTTTCTTGTAATTTACGCAGTTTGAATGGAGACGTCATGCAAAATTTCGCAACGAGTCCTTTCTGACAGTTTTCGCTGTTTCCGCCAACGTAACCGCTGACTCAGCCAGCTCATTACACCTTCCCGGTTTCAAAATTGCGCCTTACAACAAACGGGTTTTTCTGTTTTATAACGCTTTATAATTTGCTGCGCGTTTTCTTTAATTTCTGTTCTGTTCGTCGCCCGACTCCTTAATTTTTTCGCAGATACTGTATGTTTGATTGTGTTCGGTAGCTGAGTGCTTCGGCATCGTTGGCATAGACTGCTGTTTACTGCTGCGTGAAAATTAATGTAAACTGTTATGTGTAAAATATATTAGTCTGCCGCGTCTACTGTACTCCAACGTTTCACAAAAATTCAAACGCCATCATGATCAATCCTGCATTTTGTGAACGGGATGACAGTCAAGTGGCACGAGAAGAGATCATGTTCCAGGAATTCGCAGCCAGGAGATTGAGGGGACAGCGAAAATTGGAAACTGCAGATACAGCGCAGAGACAAAGCGCTGGTGCCGGAGGTCTGGAATATGCTGTCGTAGCGGCTCGCTGCATACATACATAGCTACAAATACGGCAGCCTAGACTGTCGATCATATTGATCGTAGTTTTCATCAAAGCGTTTGGGCGTTGTTCAATTCGGAAGCAGACGGTTGCTGTTTCGCTGCTTTTATCTGTCAAATATGTGACTCATACTTTTCTGCTGGTCGCACAATGACTTATGTAAGAATATGGTCATTTGATGAATATTCTTATATAATGTGGTCATTGTGCGACCAAGATCTTCTCATGATGACGTATTCCAAAATTCAGTACTCGGACGTTTACGAACAACGGTGCGCACAACGGAACGGCGTTGTTGCGCTGTTGTTGTTGTTGTCGGTGTGATCGTGCTTGTTTTTGTGCTGCTGTGTATTCTGCTGGGCCTGAGCTTGTCTGGCAACCAATCTGGGAAGGTAAAGTTCGTAATACGTGAAATTGTGTCATGTCTTTTATACAAAGCCAGACTAAACCTAGCCATACATACGTACTGCAAGTAGTTTTTCATGAGTCTCTATTGTGGAGGTCGTTACTTCAGTTTCCTTCGAACTTGATAACCGTGGCGTAGCGCTGTGGATAATTGGCATTTTACCCAATCAAAGTTTCTCGATTGACTCATACGAACCTGAAAATGAATAACCCCATGCAAGCATAATTCAGGCAACAACTGTCACCAACAAATGCGACGCACTACTCGAAGCGTGTGCCCAACGGGCAACTGATGGTGCGTGTGATGACTATGGCAAGTGCACACAGGATCCAAAAGGTGGGCGTGACAAAACAGTTATGCCAGAAGCTTTGATTTGCTCTGAAACTTGAATTGTCACCGGGATAAGACAATCCACAAACACGCTGTACATTTGGACGCGCAATGTTTGTGTATTTCTTGGACTAAAATTATTTGCTTGGCTGCTGGTTCTCACTTTCGTGTTCTGAGTAGACGTTGTTAACAAACAGCAATTGACTAAAACATTCCATATGGTGTATTTTTGTCACCGTGTTTCTGTGCTTATAGATGTCTGCAAAGTGTCTTCCTGGCTGAATTGGTCGCAATGTGCCTGTCCCATTGGTGTCAGCAAACGATCGCGTCAAGTTCAGACCAAGGGCCAGGTGTGTCCAAAACTGGAAGAACATAAAGCGTGTTCGTGTGATGGAACGAAAAAGGACAAAGGTGGGCTGCGAATACAATGGTTTTGGCCAAAGTTTTGCAAAAAGCAGTTTTTTTGGTAGTAATACTGTGTCGCGACATCCGGCTTCGAACGAAAAACATACCGTGCACAAAGGGCGGCAAAACAAATTTTTCAAAAGCCAAGTGTCAAAAAAATCCCAAACCTTGTTTCGAAACACCGGCCAGCGTCGAGCTGTGACTGATTGGGCACACATGTACTTTAGACACAATTTCCAACAACTCACCACCGATACATTGCGTTGTGTCGCCATGGGGCGAATGGTCGTCGTGTTCGGTGACTTGCGGCCACGGCAATCGACAACGAAGTCGGGATGTCCTGGTGAGGATGGAAGTATATAGCCCAACTACGAGCTCATGAGACGATTCTTTTTTAAGTTGACTTGTACCGATACAATAATGTTCCGGTTTCACGTATTTCGGAAACGAAAGAAAGAGAAACGCACGTATTTGGCCAAAACACGCTCTCCACCTCGGTGCGTAAAATCCCTTTCGACTCCCAAAACATTTGTGTGTTGGATAACGGTGCTGTTCGCGTAAGCACGCAACAAATTGAGATTAACAGCTGGAAGTTGTTATCATTCTCGGCCCGATCTCTTTCTTTTGTTTTGGAAATATGTACGTGTAACCAGAGCATTCTTGAATCTGGCCAAGCAACCTTTAGAGGAATTGGTCTTCATGAGCTCGTGGCTGGACAATGCTACCGATGTTTTCTGTAGACAGCGTCCCCCATAAAAACAGAGTCCTCCGAGGCTCGATTCGCAAACGTTCCCGAATAGAAACCCAGGTGCTCTATTTGGGATAAAGGTTTTCCAAAGCTCGACCAAAAATGAACATAGACTTTTCTTCACGAAAGAGGCATAAACAGGTTATTTTTCGCTCACTTTTCAGCAGAATCTGATCCATATATAATGATCGAATTGCGCACACGCACTTTGAAATCCATGCAAAGCGATTGTGGTAGCATTTCGTAACGTTTGTGATAATTGTCAGTAATGACCAAAACCTGCTCATGCAACCCGAACGTTGCCAAATAGGGCCCCGGGAGCTTTATATGAAAAACTCCGGTACAACAACGTCACCTTGTGGGTTAAAATCAAAACTTTGAAATCAAGATTTTTTCTGGATTCTAGGTAGAAGCAAGTAACGGTGGTCGGCCATGTGGCTCCCTGTACGATAGTGGTGATTGCGATCTCGGATGGTGTAACACCATGTCTGTGCTGATGTTTCAACTTGACTCACCTAAAGTGCAGCGCATCGATGTGAAAATAGATGACGGGCAGATGAAGAGCGTCGGAGAAGATATCGGTCTGGCAGCACCGCCTTTCACGGACAGCACCAACTTAATTGTGGCAGGTGTGGCTAAATTTTCTCTGTTTGCACGAAGCCAACCGATTATTCTTCTGGGCCACAAGGCCAATACAGCCGCATATTGTATTTCACGGCCGTGCAACCATTTTTTTTCCTTCTTCCAAGTTTCAACTCATTTTTTCTGCATATCCCCAGGTCGCCTTTTGTATGCGTTGGGCGCTGAGGAGAGTCCGAAGGCAGTGCAAGTGTATGAGGACGGGAAATGGCACACGCGTGGTAACCTAGCAAGCGGGCGATATTTGGGTAATTCGAAATTCTATATAATAGTGTTTTCTTGCTTGCTTTGCTGGAGTTTCTAGCATGCTTTACTGCAGGTATACATAGTACGTGCATCACTTTGTCACAGGCTCGTTCGGTTACCTTGAATCAGACAGCATGGTGTTCGCATGCGGTGGGAACAGCTCAGGCACATGTGAATTCTTGGACGTGGTCAATCAAGGACATGTGATTGTCAAAGACTTGCCAACTGGACTTTGTCTGAGTCAGAGCGCTGTGGTAGCGTATCAGGTTCGCGTTCGGCAATATAGCTGTTTACGGTTGGTTTGGTTTTACCACGCTATAAAATAATATTGTCCTAATTTAGAGTCACATTTTCGTGTCGGGCGGGATCGGATGCGATTCGAAAGCAACAAATCGATTGATGCAGTACGACTTTGGCACCGACACTTGGTTGGCACGAACATCGATGAAGCAGACCAGGGCTCGGCACGCTATGGCGGTGGATGGACACATGCTTACGGTTTGTTTGGTTAACTTGGTGGGACAAAGCACATCCCGTGAGCACGCAGCAAGTTTTTGTCAGGAGTTCGACAATCGAAGTTGAAATTGTATGTGGTCTGGCGAATAGACACACACCGCGTATTACGAGCCCGAGAATATTATACGCTGTCCGCATGTGGTATGGTCCCTGCAGCGTAACGTTATACGAGGAGAGAATTGTGTGTGTGCGCAGCGGTGCGCTGCGTATTGTTCGGTTTATGAAGTGGTTAGTGCGGCCACTGAGCTCGTTCCTGTAGCTCAGTTGGTAGAGCGCCTGACCGGTTGGGAGGTCGGAGGTTCGAGTCCTCTCAGGAACATTGTTTGGTGGTCTCAAGTCGACAGTATCGCATCATATTGTAAATCGTAAGCTGTAGGCTGGATCTGTTGCAATTATCAATTGTTTGTTTTTATCCGCGCGGCTACTAACATGACATAGTCACGATGACAATAGTATGTTGCAGTGATCATCAGTATGTCTCTTTGATCTTCCACCTTGCAGGTGTGTGGTGGCACAAGTGGTCATGATCAATCGTCAACCAAACTGTCCTCGTGTGAGCGCTACCATCCGAACAACGACACCTGGACAACGATGCCTTCGATGCCCGTGGCATTGAGACGTCCGAATATGGTCGCAGTCGACAGACGATTACTGGTCTTCGGGGGACAAACTGCGTAAGTGCACTGTCACGCCTATATGTTTGCGCCGAATTCGCAATGCATACGCGTTTGTGCGTCAACCGGGCTATACTTCAACACTGCGTGCTGACGGACGCGCGCAAACGCGCATGCATTGTGAAGCCCGCCCTAGGGCGACCCTCTTACCACTACTGGCACGCCAACAGCTCTAATGCAGCATACTGCAACGTATACTGCATACATGCAGTATAACGCATGCAATGCATACTGCATCGCCGTCGCTGAATGACTAAAATGGTCATCGAGCGCGGTGAGCGTGATATTGGTCGCACAATGACTATATAAGAATTGGTCAAATTTTTTTCCTGAATCGTGAAGAGGGAAAGTGACGGGGCAATGACGTTGCGTTGCGTGATCGCACGCAAAGTATGTTGTAAAGAGAATGTTTCAGGCCTGCGGCAACGTGGTTGGTCTGCTAGATTATTTTTAGCTGTAAATGTTTTGTCAAAAATACAAGTAGCATAGTAGTTAAGGTTGAACCTGAAGATCAGGGTAGATGAATTCTGATTTAGTCATTGTGCGACCAATACCTGGCAGAAGCGTTCTGAAAAAAAATATATAGTATTTCCTTCTTTTTATGCAAGGCAAAGGAAGCAAACGACCCCACGTTATAACTCAACTCCAGTTTGGGGTCGAGATTTCAGAAAACTAATGAAAGAGAATAAGAATGTGTCCTTGTTAATCCAAGCACGACACTCAGCAGCAAACATAGCGAAATGTTTCATGGACATGCTGGCAGCGCACACGTGCAAAGCTCACAGCGAGCACGTGAAACATTGTTGTTGTTAGATTCCACAGGCAAACTTTGACACGTTTTTCCAGCTGCGTGATTGAGTCGAAATTGTAATCTCGACCCCAACTAGAAGTTCAGTTATAACACGGGGCCGCTCGTTTCCTTGGACCAAGAAAAACAGGAAACACTATAAATAGGGCGCTGGAGATCTGCAGCGAGGCGTGCTTTACCAATTCAGGAAAAATTTTGGATGGATTCTCTCATGATAGTAATCCTGCAACCAATATAAAACAGGAAATATTGGTCTCTTACTGCGCAGAACGAACAATAACGATCAAATCTTTGTGTTCCACAACGGAACTTGGTCGCGATCATCAGTAACGATCAGCAACGAGGACGACTATGGGTACATACAAGCAGCTGTGGTCCCGAGACAATTTCTGCAATGATTTTCTAATCCGTATGTGTGATATTATTGTTGTGCATTAACTATGTATTTATGGTACTGTCGTCAACTCTTGTGAAGAATTTATCGTTCTCATTTAGGGCTGCTTGAGTTGACGACCGTGCCAGTAGTCCTGTTTATGCTCGTTGTTGATCTGCATTGAGTTCATCATTTGCGTGAAGACGAAACGTGATTGTTTCCTGCTTCGTTCTGAGTGTGACTGCGATACCGCTGCTGCTAAAATACGCAAATTGTCTCTTGCCCAAATCTTTTTTGAGCAACAGCTATCCGTTCTTCCATGCATTGTAACAACAACAATAGTTTCACTCTTGTTTCGTGCGTTCATTGTGCCCCGCTTATCACGTTCTATATTCCAGACATGTACATACATTATTGTGGATAATCTGGTTTTGTTTTCTTCTCATTTTTATATGTACCTGGTCAACATATGGGTTTTTGCTAAAAATTTGCTCGTCATTTACTCCAGAAAGCGCCCTTTTTTCAGTTACATGTGCCTAAGTTGCCGAACGCAGCATGCTTATATAGTTCGGAATAGAAGGTTTTCTTCTGCACTGTGCGTATTTTTACAGAACGATTACGGTTTGTCTCTGATTCCATGACAATGGACTGTTCCAGAATTATTGTACAATTTTTGTTGTGTGTTTATCACCATCAGAATGGGCATACAGCAAAAAATACAGGTCGTTTGAGAAATTGTCTTTTTACAGTGGCATTACTTGCTTATAATAATATAAACTTGCCAATCATTTGTTTTGTTTGTTCCTCACTGAACAGCGCCACACACAATCACGAACAAACACGTGAAAACCGTTATTCCGTGACAGAAATTTGCTTTGCCAAACATCTTCCAAACCTGACAAATCCAAAAATGACAACAGCAAATGGCAAAGAATCCATCTTTCGGACATCCAGCTGTGGTGCCCAGTGTTGTCATTGTCCATTGTCAATACGTGTCAAGCTGTGCGGTTTTATTCGGTTTACGTGTGAAAATGTCAGGGTTTCACTCATTTTATTGGGCCAAAACGACGGTACAAATATTAGATGAACACAACCACAGTGTCTGTTGGCCAATAAAACAATGTTGGGAACAGCAATCAATCTGCTGCGAACAGCAATTGGGCTAGATTAGTATCCACTGATGCAAAAAATGATGTGGTTCACCACGAAATCACAATCACGTGTTGTATTTTCGAATATGTGTTGGTGATTCTTGAGTACACAATGCTGAAACATAGGCACATAAAACACGTATACATTGCATGCAAATCACAACATTTTTAAACGATATGGTCAGCCTGTCAAAATCACACGACCAAACTGCCTTCTTCAATGTTATTGTGCAACGTCACGGTCCGTCCATCCTGATGACCTGCATGAGTGTCGGTGGCGTTCTCTCATCCTCCTCATCACTGTCATAATCCTCCTCATCCACAATTTCGGGCGTGGTGCTCAACTCAACGTCCTCCTCAATGCCGCCGAGGCTCACGGCCGATTCGACGGGGTCACCATGGTAGAAATCGGTAATTTCGCGCGATTGGTTGAGCAACAGAAGGCGTCGTGTTTCGATCATTGCGCTCAACGCCAACGATGAATTCGAATGTTTGGCCCGAGACGGAGTGGATGGGGATACGGTGTTCTTGCGCATGTACATAAATGTCGGCTGAAACATCATTTCATGCCACATGGTCGCATGAAAGAAAGAAAACTGAGAAATTGAAGCAACAGGTCATGGAAGTGGGCCTGAGCCTGTGGTTTGGAGCAGCATGCAGTTTGAAGTGTTGAAGTATAAGTAATGCATTCTAAACACTTTGGAGCAGCTTTGCCTTAAGCCCAGGGCTAAGCTGAGCCTGTAGTTTGGGCCGAGAGCTCTGCGCCTAGACTTGAGCCTAAAAAAGTCCCAGCAAGCCATAAACAAGGCGCTAAACCTGACGCGTCCGTTTCGCAGCTGCCTTTTCCGCCTCATAGGCTCGTTGTTCAACCAGAGCCAACGCAGCCATGTACTTGGCCTCTATCCGTCGACCCAACACAGCGATGCACATTGCGGCCAGGGATTGACCGATGATTAGAAGGGGTAGGGAAGCTGCAGCAAGTGCGAGCACGATTGGGTTTAGGTTGAGGGTGAGTCCGCCCAGCGTGTCCATATACTGACTCTCCTTTAGTAAAACCATACCGGAGAATGCCGAATAAGTACCCCCGCTGTGAAAACCTACATTCAAGTAATATTCCAAATAATCAATCTTGGACTTGGAAAACTCATGCAGTACCTGTCGCATATACCGGATGTTTAGGCACCAAATCGCCTAGTCCAATGGTGCTCAAACTGATGAAGAAATAGTAGAACGAATCAAAATAAGACCACTCGTGCTCCCAAATCATGAATATTCCGGCGCACAATATCATGTAGATCACGACTACGAGAACGGCCAGACTCAGCGGAAGTGTGTCTTCGATGTTACTCGCTTTTTCGACGATTTTCTCCTGAAAAAAGTAGAAAGTAGGAACGATTTCCCCCAATTTTTTTAGAGAAATGTGCTCTTCAAGCGCCAGAATAGTTCCGACTACAGATACCCTGCTATCCTGTTGTTCAATAATGACCGCGAGGATGACCTATGTACATAGATAAACCATGCTTGCACAGCATGTTAGAACATATATGAAATGCATGATGCTGAAACACAGCAAAAAATTTAAAAACAAATAACAAATTTGTTTTCGACAAATCAATCAAACCAACAGCTTTGAACAGTTCTCGAATGGTGGTTGGCTTTCGGGTGAATGCCAAATAATCGATCGAAATCGCGGATACGTTGCGACGACGCCAACGACGCAGCAGACGCCTCGCGCGACGGCGGATGGAGCTGCCGGGATGGAAACGTTGGAATTTGGAAATATTGGGTGGAATTTTCGAAACTGTGTAAAGGTCAGTTGGGCGTAAAGGTCGGCGTAAAGTTCGGTCGAAAGCTCGGTCGGCGTAGCTCGGTGTGTAAACGTGAAACATTGCCTGTTATTAACGTGGAATGTTTCAAGTTTACACCGAGGTCTATCACACTGAGCTGTCGACCGAGCTTTCCACCGACCTTTACACCCAACTGACCTTTACACCGTTTCGAAAATATCACCCATTTCTCCAAATAAAGTCAATAACAAGGTGTCACGATTGTTTACGACGTTAATAACGGCAATTCTGGGCAACTACGATACTCAATGAAATTGGAATATTTGCGCAAGCCTAGGCTAAAGAGGAAAGCCTAAACCTAAGCCTTGGGTCTATAAGACTGAGAGTTGAAAAATCAGCGAGTGACGTATAACTTCTCGTTACGACAGCAAAAGCAGTTAGGCACTAAAACAAACAAATACAAGGTCACTGTAAAGAAGACTTTATTGTAAATAAAAGGCCAAATATGTGATGTTGCCTAACCTGACCGTCCTAATCCATGCCCATTCGGCCACGGCAAACAGCAATTGGCCCCAGTGGGTCAACACAATCAACATCAATGGAATGCCAATCACACTATACACAATCGTGAAACATCGACCAGCTGCTGTTTGCGGGG
Organism: Rhynchonema sp. JSB1_4; assembly: GCA_030248065.1. Lineage (NCBI taxonomy): Eukaryota > Metazoa > Nematoda > Chromadorea > Monhysterida > Xyalidae > Rhynchonema > Rhynchonema sp. JSB1_4. The sequence goes on from JASAMV010003075.1 coordinate 11,462, forward strand.
ACATGTTGCCTGATGGAGAAAGGGTGATAAAAAAGGAAAGGGGAGTGTTATGACACGTGTGATCGATCACCAAGCTTGATCCTCGGCTCGAACCAGGCACACTCCGCAATTTTTCTGTTTCGTGGCGTTTAGAAATGTGTATTTATCGACTAATTTCAACCCCCCTTAAAGCTAAGCGGTGTATCAGTGTCCTTGAACAAATCATACGCTGGTCAAAACTTGGTGGTTCCCACACAAGTCAACAAGATCCATAAAACAAACAAAAAGGGGACAAACGCGTAGGACCGCGCTGATCCCCAACTTTGAGACCGGTCAGAAATAAAGTAACTACAAACGAGCTTCAAATATCCCTAACCGTATCCAATTGAGCTGAACAGAGTTGCTGAATAAAATACACTGGTCATCATGCAGCCGAAGGAATAGATGGGCACAGTTTCGGTGTTCGATATGAGACCTGTAAATTGAAGTGATCAATTCTACGACATAGTCTGGCAGGTGAATGAGGAGGGTTTGACCTGTTCACTTCTGGGTTGGTGGACGAGCAGCGAATGTGTGCCAGCTAAACAGCGCTGGGACAGAAAATGAGTAGCAGCAGTTTCAGCTGCGAGATCAAGTACCTAACGCTGTGAACTTGGCAATGTGCCCAATTCGGTGATATGCCATGTCAGACACGTTCCAAAAATGTTCCAGAAACAGAATCTGAAACAAACCAGTATCTCCGTCGTATTCCAAAATGAGCCGTTCAATCAGCACTCGAGCGTCGTCCGACCCATTCGTCACATTCGTGATTTGGTCTATCAATATCGATCGCCGATGTCGATTCTGTTGAATCGATTGATCAATGCCTTGTGCCTCATTCACAGATTCGAGCGACATGAACAGCCAACCGCCGATCAGACCGTAAACCACCAACATCAACACTGACAGAAGACATTTCACCACCGGGTGCTCGTGGAAGAAATGGTGCACCCGGCTCCTCAGTGAAGGATCTTCAGTCTCGACCCCTGAATGGTCAAGGGGGACTTTTAGGGGTGGCGGTTCCCCTCCGGCGGGCGGACTGGTCTCTTGATCTTCAGCATCCTGGTCCAGATAGAAGGTCGCTCGTCGCTCTCTTTGTGCCGCTGGTTCTTCCGGTGGTTGTTCGCCGTACTCGCGTTCACAGAATCGTTCCAACACCTCCAGTCCGCCCTCCAAGTCGCGACGTGACAACTGACGCAACAAATCATGACGACAATGCAGATGGTGACCCGAGTATGACTGGCCTTGGCAAGACAAAAGATTTGGGTTATTAAAGGGTGTGTTGAACGTCACTTATGACACTATCATTTTCTTGGGTGCAAAGTGAGGCGTAACACCGAGTCGATGCTGCGATTGCAAAGAAACGCGGCTGCTGATATCGCTAAGTTAAGAAATCGAGGGGGTGAATTTTGGAGCAAAATTAAACACCGAACAAAACAAAATTAAACAAAATTAAACACCAAATTAAATTCGGACCAGCTTCATTGTTCCGTAATTTATTGTAATTGCTCTCTGTTTAACGATCTTGAGGTTTTAACGAGTTTTGCAAACCACATCAACAACGCGGTGATGTGTTTTGTTGCCACTCAGGAAGATGATGTGTCATTTAAAGAAAACAGTGTGAACAAGGGCACGAGTTCTTTGCTACAAAGATGACAGGTGACAAACAAACAAACCGATTTTTCGTTGGTGGTCGTTTGGGTCAGCCGATAGACGAGCGGATCGTTTCTGATTGTGTTTATGCGCCAACGCAGCGAGTTTGATCATTTTTGGTTAATTAAAGTTGAAAAATTACTAAGGATGCAATTACTGAGCTGGTCTCACTTGTTTTGTGATAGAAGGGCTACCTTGCCGTCAGGAGTCTTTTAATCTGTTTGTGAACTTGTTGTCTGTCAACATCAGCAACCTCCAGTTTTTGAATCGTGATATTATTGATAACACGTTTATTTATTTACTGCGCGCATCACTCGGCCTCGGCATGAAGTAAGAAGCTTATCTAATTTTTGTTATTTTTGTTTTTGTGTAAAAATAATCGATATTATGTGTGACTGTTTGGGTAAATCAACTGTACAAAACAATACGAGCAGCACGTCAAGCCACGACAACACCGTGCCATATGCATCAGTAACTTTACTTCCGTTGTTTTTTCTCGCGGTGCTCACCGAAGACATACACATTAGCTTCGGGCGGGACCAGTTGTGATCAAGCATGGCCTCAGTTTTCGAGCCACCTGTTGTAAAATTCACTGCCATGCGTGAGGCAAGCCCCCAGTTAAAATGTCCAGATATAAACCCGAAATCGATTTTTGAAACATATTCGGACAACAAGCGCACAGGGAGCTTGCCAGCCAGCCAGGCAGCTGTGCGCAGTGTTGTGCTTGGTCAGCGCTCTGGGTTATGTGAACACATCAACTAATAGGGGGCGTATTGGACTGTACGGCAGTGAATTTTGAAATCTATTTTTACACACAGAGTCGACTAGTTGGAGATGTTGAGTTCCTTCGTCCAGGAATTTTCCTCGCAGGAAACGTCCTGTCTTCGCGAAGTTCTCGCGGCAAATATGCTGCGCATACAGGAAGACGTATGTATGTATGTAAGTCTGTGGCCCCCTCCCTCGGAGGTGCGGACATACTGTATCAATTTTCACGGGTAGCTTTGGGTATGCTAACGGGTCTTCGGGGGGGGGGTGGCACGTCACGGGCGCGGGGCTGTAGCCGGGCCGTAGGCACGGGTCCTGTCGAGTTCCTGTCAACGTACCGTACTCAAGGGCTGATCCAGGGGGCCACAGACGGCTTTCCTTGGAAATATGTCTTTTCTTGGATTTGGCCCCTCCCTCTTAGCCAAAAGCTGGATCCGCCGGTGACCGTACTGCTAAATCCAAAAATCATTTCTATCGTGGCATCTCCCTAATGCCTGTTGCGGAAAGTGAGAAACACTGTTAGTACAGTAAACCCTCGTTATAACGAGTCGGTCAGGATCGGGACACCAGATTCTGTTCGTTATAAGGAATTAATTTCGTCATAACGGATGACATCTGCACGGTGTTGGGGTGTTTTCTTAATGGCAGTACTGCGGTCCCAATCCCAAACGTAGTGTCCCTTTTTTCCTTCTAGTTTATGCGCTTTCTTGAGGCATCTTTTATGCAGCATTGGTCCACAATATTTTCTGGTCAGTCCACCTTGCACATGGTAAACCTTTTGTCAATCTTTCGAAAGCACACATCATGTGGCATGTGCTTGTTGCTTTACGATAAATCTTAGATTCGTCATAGCGAATTATTTTAAACAGTTCGGGAATGGGACTGGCGAAACTGAGCCGAAAAAGAAGAATAAAGCTTGATATAACACAGATGGATAGCGTGACAACAGACATCGCGCTGCGTGTTTGCACCAAACACAGGCAGTTACGTTGACAACATTAATGTAAGTCTTTATCGTTGTTACACTCTGCTCGCTCGTGCGTGTGATGCGCGTGTAAAGGAAGTCTACAGGAGGTTGTCACTCAACACCGTGTATAGTCCGTCCACCAGCTCATGGCACTTTGTGTTGCTGCTGGCCGACTTGTTCCCTTCCTCCACGTTCTAATGAAAGAGAAATTGAGTTTCCAAAAAAATATTTTTGCTCCTAAATTGCTGTTTTTATGAAATCGACGTGTTTTATAGATTTTAATTTAATTTTAAATTTGATCGAATTCAATCGTTTTCGACACATTTTTATTATTTTTTAGTTTTTTTTGCAAAATCGGTCACACTCAATTTCTCTTTCATTAGAATTTGGTGATCGACGTGCACGATGACAATTTCCAGCTTGCTGCCCCTAGCGCTAACGCACGTGTCGTGTCGGTAAGCAGCGTTCAGCACGGGTCTCGCAACGATCCTTGCACCTCAGGATAACGGTATTCGGGGGGGGGGGGGGAGGGGTGAGTGACAGTCTCCTTCGCTCGCTCTTCGCGCCCAGGCGCGAAATTGAAATTTGCCTTCGCTCGCTCTTCGCGCCAAGCGCGAAGCGCGATTTCGCGCTTTCGCTCTTTGCCGCGCTTTCGTTTGCGCCCGAGCGTTACGCTCTTTTTTTGCGCTTTCTTGCTTTGATGCGTTTGAACAAAAAATCTTTTGTTAATTATTCAGAAATGTTGTTAATATTGATATCCTGAGAATGAATCATTATTCTTTCAGTTCAGAAAAGAAGAACGACAAGATGGCGACAATCATGAACATGATAGTTTTGTTCTGTTGTTCATCAGTTGCTCTCTGTTCTGTTTTATTTTGTTGTATTGTAGTGTGACACGGACATGACCAGGTGTTTTGTATGCCAATATCAAATGTCTGGTCCAAAATTCAATGATCAAAATTGAAGTAAATGGCCAATCTGAATGGTATTTGCAAAAATGGTATTTGCTCAAATCTAAATAATCCACTTCCGTTCCAATTCCGATGCGACATTGGAAACAGAGCACTCATGCATGGGCTGGGCAGTGTGACGCCGGGCGCGAAGAGCGAAGAGCGAAAAAAAGCGAAATTTTCAGGCGCGAGCCCATCACTAGCGACCAACGCATTTGCAGTTATCAAAAGCATACCCCCCCAGCTTATGAACGTTAAAATACAAGGTCCTGGCACTTGAAGCGCCGCTGGGCGGGTCAGGTACAGGTCTAAGTCAGTGACCACATAATAGGGAAAAAGGAATAGCCCACCAAAAAAAGCCCGGAGGCGCGCGGCGCCGCAGTATGTCAGATAAAGGCAGTCTACGGGCGTGCAGTTGTTGACCGACACATGCTGGACCGAACACATTTTCGAAAAGTTTCGAAATACGTTCCTCCACTCAGATTCGGGTTGTTTCAAGTTGGGTTGCATCCGAGTGGCACGGAACGAGTGAATCATCAGGTTAGCGGTAAAGTTCTCGAATTTCCACCATCTCCGTCAAACATTCTCGAAACTTGTATCTCCGTCCACCATGCTCAAAACTTGTTTTGATGAAAAGCTGTTGGAGACAGTTGGCCTACATGGCGATGGTGTGGACTGGGCATAAACTTTTGAGGCGGCATCTCCATCGACCATTCGCAAAAGCTGTCGAATGTCCACCATCTCTGTTCAATCCAAATCAATCATTTTCGAAACAGTTGCTGAATGTCCACCAACCCTGTCCACCACGATAATGTGCATTAAATCTTGAATTTCCAACTTTGACCCACTCCCTCCGCTTGATAATTTTTGAATTACCGCCCTTGAAATTCCAGGGAATCCTGTCACGGTCATGTGTATTTGTGTCGGTCAACAACATCGTCGGGTCTCGCAATGATCTCGCTTGCGGTGGGTTACGGTATTCGGGGCTGAGTGACAACCCCCCCCGTAGACTGCCTTTATCGATATTTGCTTTCGCTTGTGCTGCTGATCCCTGATCGGTCCTCCACACATCAAAGAAAGAGATTATTTAATAGTATCGTTTGGTAACTAACTTCACCACGCGCGATCAGAGGTCGCAATCGGGCCGGGTTTGGCCGGCCCGGCCCGGCCCGAGCCCCCAAATCTCCGGCCCGGCCCGGCCCGACCCGTACCCCCAAATCTCCGGCCCGGCCCGGCCCGAATTTGTGGCTCAGATTTTAACCCAATTTTGTCATAATTTTTGCGATTTTTTAATCTATTTTTTGGTTGAAAATTTATTGTTTTCCATGAAAAAGTCGCCAGATAGACAATACCAATGGTGACACAACTATCAGGCCTTAATACACTACTGTATAGGGGATGTTACTTATAGGGATCGGCGTCGGTCATGTAGACCGACACCGACACCGACACCGACACTTTTTTGGAAAGTACCGACACCGGCGAAAAAGCACGCCGACACCGACACCGACAGTGAAAAAATGACCGACACCGACAGTAAAACCGAGTTTGCCTTTTTTTAGCCCTAAAAACTTATTTTTAGACCTAAAATGCCTTTTTGGACAAAAACCGGTGTGTTGGTGTACTTCTCACCTGAAAAAAGAGGGATCAAATACCAAAACAAAAAACAATTATGAACTTTGTATGATAGGATAGGTCTGTCTCTTTGTCGCAGGAACAAACAGGTTCTGTCCGCCTCTCACTCTCACTCTACACGAAGTACCGAAATCGCTTGAAACCAGACACTGCTGAAAAGTTGTTGTTCCTGAAGCGTATGCTACCCACGTGTCAATACTTGTACAATTGAGTGTATCTGATGTGATGGAGAATAATGATGTATCGGTGTCCTTCGCAAATAACTCGTGATTGATATTTCTCATTCTGTTCGCATGTCTTTCCTTTAATCTGATTCCAAAAAAATTGTTCTCTTGTTGTGTTGCACTGCTGCAGAATTGAAACTGAACCGTGTATGAGGAATTGGTCGTTCAAAACCAGCGCTTGGCGCTTTTTTATATGTTGTGGACAACTAAAGAACATAATCAGTACGAAATATATTTTTTTTCTAATAGTAGTTGGCTGCCGAAAAATTGGGGACCGACACTACCGACACCTGAAAAAAACCGACACTTTTGTGGACCGACACCGACACCGACACCGACATTAGTAGTGTCGGTACCTACACCGACTTTTTTCCGACACCGACGCCGATCCCTAGTTACTTAGGGGGGGGGCTCTATTAATTCACTGACCCCTTTTTGGGGGGGGCTGTCTTACGGGGGGGGGCTCTATTCCGGGGGGGGGGGCTGTATTTAGGTTTTTACGGTAAATGGCTCGAAATCAAAAACAGAACCCCCCATTAATTGACCCCCATTAATGGAACCCCACCCCAACCTTCACCGAGATTTCCGGCCCGAACGGTCGGGCCGGGCCGGGCCGGGCCGACTTTTCGGAATGTCGGGCCGGGCCGGGCCGGGGTGGCCGGCCCGAAAAGGCCCGACATCATCCAATTTCAAGAAAAAATCGTGATTTTTTAGGCTAAATTTGCCAAAATTTCTCGCGATTCTGCAAATTAGTACCGGCTTCCATGATTATCAGGTATTTCTAAACCAAAAAACAGTAATTTTTGCACAAAAAATTGCTTCAAAAGATCATCAGAAAAAGTCGGGCTGAAAAAATCGGGCCGGGCCGGGCCGGGCCGACTTTTTTCCAAGTCGGGCCGGGCCGGGCCGGACTTCCCGGCCCGAACTGTCGGGCCGGGCCGGGCCTATACTGGCAGGCGGAAAAAAACCGGTTTTTTTTCCGAAAAAAAACCGAAAAAAACCGTTTTTTTCCGAGACCCGAATACTTTTCCATTTATTTTTCCGTGGGTACCTTTTCGGTTTTTGATCGGAAAAATATCGGTACTTTATTCCATTTTTTTCAAAAAATTGTAATGCAAAACTGATGAGTTTTTCGATTTCAGTAAAAAATTGGCTCGAGCACAAAAATTAACCGGCCCAAAATGGGCCAAAAAGCGTGTAAACCAAGTGTTTTCGACTGACTTCAACACTCTTCAAGAGCACTCTCGTCACTTCGAACAAATTTTGCACTGAAATTGTTATATTTTTCGAAATTACGTTCTTAAGTACTGGAAAAGTATTTGAAAAAAAAAACGGTTTTTTTCGGAAAAAAACCGTTTTTTTTCACGAAAAATAAAGAACGGTTCTTTATGACAGTATAGCCGGGCCGGGCCGACCCCCGGACCTCGTCGGGCCGGGCCGGGCCGAGGTAACCCGGCCCGATGCCCACCTCTGACTAATACCAATACCCAATACTCAATACCAATACCAACCCAATGCCCAATACTCAATACCAATACCAACCCAATACCAAACCCAATACCAGGCACTTCAGTAGTATTGATCTGGTATTGGGTATTGGTATTGGTATTGGGTCTCACTCGGTATTGGTATTGGGTCACCAATTTGGTATTGGTATTGGGTATTGGTACAGGGCCGGTATTGGTATTGGGTATTGGTATTGGGTGTCAAAAGTGGTATTGTGCCCAGGCCTAAACAGAATACAGCTTTTTAAGCATAATTGCCGCTGTTAAAGTTTGAAAATACCGAAAACAAGCCATTTTTAGGGGCATTATTAACAATGATTTTTTTCGTCGGGGGCCAAATGAAAAATATAACCCCCCAATAATTGACCCCCCCATAAATTGAACCCCCCAAAATGACCCCAGTGAAAAAATAGACCCCCCGGGTTCTATTTCCGACAATACGGTACAGTAGGTAGGTCGCCGCCCCCCGGCTGGTACAGTAGGTTGCTATTTTTGGCTCAAAATGGTATAAAATCGATATTTTTCACTCCAAACAATCGAAAAGTCGCGCGCTGCGCGCGAAATGAGGTTTTAGAGTACATTTTCATCTAAATTTAGACATAAAAAATTTTGTTCCCCCCCAAGCTCGGCCGCTACAGTAGGTAGGTTGATTGCAGCAGGCCTTTCTGGTGGTACAGTAGGTTGATTGCACGCCTGGGTAGCCACACCACTGGCAGTGATGTAGTTGGTCCGAGCAAGAAAGCTAGCTAGCTGGAGGAGTCCGGCACAAGAAAGCTAGCTAGCTAGCCGGGTACCCCGATTTGGGGGTATTGGTCCAGAAGTCAAAAACAGCGGTATAAAATTTGGTCTAAATTATGCTAAAATAAGCCTTAAAATGCGTATTTTTGTGCACGTGTGAGAAAATTTGAACGAATTTGACCATTTTGGCCCATAAAATGGTCATTTTGGCACTAAAATCAACACTTTTCTTACTTGATGACCGGAGCAAGAAAGCTAGCTAGCCAGTTTGGGGGGGTATGGGTTTCGGAGCAAGAAAGCACCCCCCCCCCCCCCCTACCGCTGGGGGGTAATCCCCCCCCCCCCCCCCCCCCCCCCCAACCACATCACTGACCACTGGACAATACTGATCCCTTACTTGCTGAATCCGTCAGAAATTTTAGTATTTTTGACAAAAAACCCTACTTTTTCAGTAAAATAAGTCACTTCCGGCCCGGCCCGACCCTCCAAATCTCCGGCCCGGCCCGGCCCGGCCCGAGCCAAAAGCCCAAAATCGCGGCCCGGCCCGATTGCGACCTCTGCGCGCGATGGTAATTTTACGGAAATCCATTTTTTACGCGAGATTTTTTACTTTTGAAGTGTTCTGCAGTGCAAATCTTGCGATTTAGGGATCGTTTTCCTTGTTTGTTTGTTTTATTGCTCTCAATGACGCATAAAACCACGTTCCTTTTTCTTGTTGTGACTTCTCAGAGGGAGTACGGTAACCCCTAAACGGCTGAGGGGGTACCTGTACCCCAGGCACCCCTCTCCTGCGCCACTGGCGTGGACTTACCATCCAAAGAAGCCTCCCGCCGCTTATTTTATTGCAGAACGTGTTGCTGCAATCGCGTTCGAAAATGAAACACACATGTCGGTCCCTGTCTGCCCTGTTCCCGCATGTAGCAGCGCGTTTGGTTGGAAAATACGCGGCCGTGCGGTGCCTTGTCAGCAGTGTGTACGTGTGGTGTGCCAGAGAATACGTATACGCTGGCTGTTTTGCGATGGAGACAGTGAGGCAGGCAGGCAGGCGCGGAATACATTGCAGGTGGATGCATACGCCGTTCAAGGCGCACACTCGCGCACACTAAACGCAATTTTGTTCAATGCCACGCCACCATGTGTTTGCCTGCACTCGTTCGCTCGCTCGCACCATATAAGACCTGTGCGTGTTTAGGCTGCTGCTGTGCACCCGCTCACGCTGCATCGGTTGTTGCATATGTGGCGAAAAGGCGGATTTGCGTTGTGATAGCTTTTTTCACTGACCAACTATCGAAGTTCATACATAGTTTCAAAATGTTTAGTTTGGTCGAATATCCAGAATTGCGCTCATCTTTTTGTGGTAGCTGTTCTCTCTGTACTCTGCAAACATGTGCATTATTCATTCATTTTGATGTTAGTTTTGAGCGTTTCTAAGATTGCAAGCTGAGTGCATTTGTCACTCCCATTCCCAACTTCAAGTTGTTTCCAGATTACCATCAAAACATCAAAATAATGTCGACTCGCAAGCGCAAAGTGATTGAGTGTGACTCGAATGTCGGCGTGAGCAACTATTTGTACACGGAATGCGAATTCTGCAGCGGTCTGTTCCCGCTCGAACTGATCAAAGTGCACATCAAAGTGGGACATGAATTGCAATCAGAGTTGGTGAAACTGCACCTGAATTTAGTTTTACATTACAGTCGAGTTGGTCCATTTGTTGCGACGCGATCCGCGACCGAGATTGTTGGTGACTGTCTTCGAAACCACCAAGGAAAGAATAGAACGGTTTATTATGATAATTCGTTGTGGGACAGATAATCTAAGAGAACTGCCCAGTGCTAAGAGACAGACAGCAAATGAAACGTAAGCTTCAGTCCAAAAAAACGTGAGTATGAAGTGAGTGAATATCATTCGGCGCCATGATTTCAGTTGCGTGATGAGCAGCACTCGCCGTCTGTTCGAATGCACCGACGTAACCGATCTGTACCCGGATTTCTGTGATTTGGATCGACCAACGACCAGCAGCAGTGAGACGAAATGCGTGCCAAATCAAGTGACTGGTCCGTTGGTGATCGCGTCTGAAGAAGGTCAGCTTTCAGAAGGTCAGAAGTTAGTTTTCATTATCATAAGATCTTCTATATTCAACCGCAGGGGAAACCAAACGTGTATCGTGCGTGGAGGGCTGGGATCTGACGGCACGGTCAGTGATGTGAAGTGCATCTACGAGAGAGCCCCAAAAATATTATTTCAGCGTGCGTGAAAAACTAGCTGTTTGAGTGTGCACCAACGGACAAACAATGCCCAGGTCAACGCGCTGGAACTTGTCATCATGCCCCTGGAACACCGACCACCGATACAACATGCCTGACTTAGAATCTTTCACTCGTTTCTTCAGGTGACGCTCACAATTCTCCGTGTTCATCAAATGACAACGTAACGATATCGGATGTCAATGATCTAGACATGACCTCGGACCATTTCGGTCTTCGAAGGGGCTCGAAACGATCAGCGTTGGATCGATTATTGGATGCAACACGCCCACTGAGTGCACGTTCGCTCAGATCGCCACGAAAAGTCACTCAGGGATTGATTGTTGTGAAGAAAAGGTTGGTGGTTGGGACGTGCGTTGTGACCGAGATAATAGTTCTGTGCTTTATTCAAACGGGTTTCTATTCATGGAAGGCGCTTTCGTGTGCAATTCAGGTTTTAAAGATAATCTGTTCCGTCAGATTCCGCAGAGAAGACCAATGATTCGTGAATGACAAGCTGTTTTATTCCTCATTTTCAACAGTTGCGAAAATCACTGCCTGTTCAGGCCTCCCCTCGGTATCCGACCGCCGCGGAACAACGGCACACAAAAGGAGATGCAAATCAACAGAAGTTGTCTTCAAATACGATCTTCCACTGGAGAAAGTTTCCAGCTGTGGATGAAGATGCCTTTCCGGAAATACCGCTGTTCTTCGACACAAAATATATCGGTGAGACGGAGATCCATTTAGTTTTTCAGTGATTAATTTGCCAATATCGGCAGTTTGGTGTGATGCCATGGCTATTGCCTAATTTTGTACATTTTAGGCAGTTTGGATTCCTTGTGAGAAATGCCTGAATTTTCAGGCACCGAACATGGCGACGATGGCATGCCGTGTGCCCAGTTTCTGAACACGTGCAGTTCGAAGGAGGATGTGCATCTGTGGCTGAAAGAGTACAAGGAACGGACGGGCAGTGAATGGCTGATGAAACAAGTGGCGTATAAAAGCGCGGAATTGAAGGAAACCAGTGGATTCACACAGTACTTTCGGTGGGTTGATGCATGCGTTTGAAGTATTGAAAGTCCAGCCTGCTTTTACTGACTCTCATGATTGAGCGAGACCGTCATTGTCAGTCACTAAGGAATATTTATTAGTGAACACAGACACAGAAACGATTTTTGATCAGAGTGGAACCAAACAGCCGGTCACCCATTCCTGTGAGGGGTACTCATTCACTATAAAGTTGGGGACTCTATACAATTTTTAATTGGGCGATGATGG
>JASAMV010003076.1:0-89538 GCA_030248065.1 Rhynchonema sp. JSB1_4
TTAGACGGATTGTTACGTGTTTTTTCAAGATAAGGGCGCGATAGATTATCATTGAAGAACGCGGACTGGGTGCAGAAACACCAAGTTTCAGACAGTATGATTATGTTTCTATGAGTCGTACTGACATGATTTGCCGGACCTTAAATTTTCCGTCTATAATAAATCTGGCCTCCAGGAAAATTTGGAACCAAACTGTCAATCACCACATACGTATTTGGTTTTACTGCATGGCCTATGGAGGGCAGGGTAACTAGAGCACCCTGAGTGACTTGAGATTGTACCCTGCTTTCGCCGTTTAGTTAGTCCTAAACTAACCGTAAACACAATGCCATTTGCAACACAATATTGTTTGATGTCCCATGATTGAAAATATGGATTGAATTCACATTGATTCACGTGCGGTTTAACGCGTGCGTACGACAACAGGGACTCGAGATCGGACACTTCGAAGTTGCTCACACCGATCGCACGGCAGCGACCTTGATGAATCAGGGCAGGGTATGTCCCAGAAACAGCAATTCTAGCAAACTGGTGTATGAAACTTATTGGTTGGATCGGCTCTGATTCAGCGCTGAGATTTGTGTCATTGATGATGTAAAACAAATTTTCACAGTGTAAAAACAAAAGGTCAATTGGTCACATGGAAACACCTTAAAGGGCGGCTGGTGTAAAGGACAGCAATATGGTAACAGGGCTGACCCTTTTGAAATCTAAGAAAGTATTGCGTGACCGCAGTAGTACCGATGAGGTCTAATGTTTTATACTGGTCATGTGTGTGATAGAGTCTGAGTACTGATGACGAGGTGATTCAACGTCGTCTGTGAAAACCTGATCAAAAAACCGTTCACATGAATCAAAAGGCGCGTGCCTTGTTCGAACAACAGCTCCATCGCTCTCCACGTTTCGATCATCAACTGTTCAGCGTTGTCGTCTTGATTCATGCAATCAGGCACATAGGGACAATGGATCAAGTACAGGTCTGAAACGTCACGTTGCTTGTCAGTATGTACTATGTTGCTGTATGTGTCACACGACTTCAAGAAAACAGAACGAAAAGCGAAACCTTTTCGTGTGTAACGAAATTTCAGTTGCACAACGTATACTCTGACAATTCTTTTGGGAGAAACTTTTCAAACGCGTTGCCTGATCCGTAAAGCGCATGATGCGTGCACTGGCTATAGCGGTCACGTGACTTCCGTAGCCAGTGCACGCATAACGAGCTTTACGGATCAGGCAACGCGGTTAAAAAGTTTCTCCCAAAATAATTGCCAGAGTATGTATGTACAGTGATGTTTTACGTACGCTCACAACCAACTCGCAGTAGTTTTCGATGGTGAGTGGCGACGACCTGATGCGCCGCCCCGTCTGTGAAATCAGGCCGAAATGGGTCAACAAGCCACACGCTCAGCATTTTTCTCGAAAGTGCCATTTCTTGATTATCAACTAACCAATATAAGTGGTATTTAGTCGTGCACACGAGTTCTCGAATGCAGCGAGGGTGCTGCCGAATCCAAAGTCCATTGGCCACAGTTTGGTCACGATGAACACATGTTGACGTGGTACACCAGATCGACTGATTGATCGGGCCACATGTGGTTCGGTGCCATATCGCCTTGCCGTGTCGATTAGTCGATAGCCACAATGCGACAACGCATACGTCACTGCGTCGCAGGAATAACCGCCGGAATGGGTGGTTCCTGAAAGTTTAAAACGAAATCTGGTGTTTCATGGTTGGTCCATGTTGGCCCGCGTCAGCATTGTTGCGGGGATCGAGTGGAGGAGAGGGTAACCTTAATTGTCATACCAACTTTGCAACGCCAGAAAAACATCAACAATTCCATTCATTGGAAAATGGTCAAGGAGCAGAGGAAAAATACGTATATTTTTCGAGAAACAGTATGCTGGTGCTTGGAGGTACAAAACACTTAACTGAACGGACTGATGTTTCAAATACCAATATAAGTTCAGGTAAAATATACGAAGGCCGACGCAAGAGAGACTCACCTATTCCCAACACGGGCATGAGCACGCCATTAGCAAGTCGAACGTGGTGCACATCGTCGTCGGTGAGCATTATCGATCAGAGTATTTGAAAGTTTTTGATGTCGAGTTTCTGAAGAAAAAGAAAAATTTACCTTGATCCTGATTTCCTGTCCAAGGCAGTGTTGCGGCCTGTCCATAACTTTACGATATTTTCACAGAGTGTTAGAATTGTCAAACCCAGCACACTGGCTTATTCTAAGATCGGCGACGCAAGTCTTCGGCACTGTCCGTCCACGCATTGCATATGTATATTCTTGCGTTCATATTGACCGGCTGCATTGTGTCGAGCCCAAGTGCCGACGACTCGTGTCAACTACATTAGAATTAGCCAACACATTTGGATGCAAAGCGATAGCAACATGGTAACCAACGCTGTGCACGTGCGTCAAAAAGAGATACCCAGACATGAAAGTGCACAGACAGCAGCAGCAGCAGCAGCAGCAGATTGCAAAATCAAGCGAAATATTGGCATCATCAAAAGTGGTGGCACATTTTTATCTGTCGTCTGAAAGACACATAAGCGATTGATGTGCAATCAAGTGACAGTTAAGTCAATGCCAAATTTGCATAACGAGCTGCTGTTGCCGAAAACGCCGGTGCCAGTAATAAAATGAAATACAGTGTGTGCGTTTATTTCTTACAAAAGCGCTTTACAGACAGTGGAACGGCGCCAAGGTTTTTACCTGTCTGGTGTGGCAGCGACCATATTTTAAGAGTGACATACAGTTTAATTTAAAGCAAAAAATGCTCAGCAAACTCGATGAAACTATTCCATTTATTCTAATAATGCCGTCTTGCCAGACAGAAAAACCTGTTTTTGAACGTTGCATGGCTTGGTAACCCATAGTTTTCTGCGGAAATAATTTCACAAAATTCAGTTTATCGAACATGGGTAAGTGACTAAAAGATTTCGGAAAAGATGTGAAACGCGAATGAGTCACAAAAGCACACACGCACACGTGACCAAACGTGCACGTGGTTAAAACTATAACTCGAATCGATTGACCGTAAAACTGTGGGCGTGTGACGCACTACACGTGCAAAACACGTGTGCACAAATAACATGGAGAGCTCATGGAGAAAGAGACTTTGATAAAAATGTCACGAGAACGGACAACAATCCATCCCATACGAAGCTTCTAGAACATTCTGAAAAAAATGCGCTGGACACTAAGATCAGAACGAATGTCCAGGCAAGGTCGTAAAACGGTAAGGAATACGAACCTAATGTTGGAACAGCGAAGAGGGCACACACAGAGGTATACCTACACATTGCACAGTAGCAGCTTGTTTGCTGACGTGTGGCTGTGTGGGGCAGGCACAAGTCAAGCCAGACAGCTGAAGCTGGGATCATTTCATAGAGCCACATCTGTGGCATCTACCCAAAATCGGTCATATCTCGCAGGAGCACTGCAACGCGACAAGTTCACGTTCTGCGCGTCACGTGCTTTTTTTGTGAAATTTGGCAGCTCCAAAACATTCTTGTTGTTTTCAGATTGAAAAAAGAAAGTTCGAAAAAGCTCATCATCACGTGGTGTGGCAGGTGTCTCACTCGTTCTCTCAAAACCGAAAGAGAAAGTTCAACACAGCTGACGTTTTTGGTCAGCGCCGGTATCCACAGGCAAATTGGATGCCGCACCATAACGACAGCCACTCTGCGAAGCACAGGAGAAAAGATTTTATACCAACTGTATAGTATTCTATCACATTAAAAAACAATTCAATAATAAATGAACGAGTATGCGTGTATACATGACATGCGTTCAATGGAGTGAGATGACATTGTAACCGACACATTCAAGCGGCAGGGGGTGATCACTCAACAACAAGGATCGATTCTTGAAAATGTCGATTTCTTCCGGTGGCGATATGATGTCATCGCGATAACTGAATGCGCCGAACAAATAGACGCGGTGGTCGTATTCGGCTGAAAATATTACAGGATGGGAACTTTTCTCCAATTTGATGGACGTGTGCCGCGCTTGCGTATGTGTAACAGCACCAGGGGCTCAGGCTCTTTTGGTCAAAGAGGCCCCTGAAATTGGCACCATTTAGGAGACAAGAAGGAAAAGGACCCCTAAATAGCAAGATTTTCACTCTAAGTGCACTTGAAAGATCCAAAAAGGAGTTGTGTTTCATACACTTTTAGACCAATAAAATCTGTTGTGATTTGCGCTTATTATTGCGCTGATTATTTCTCGCGCTCATTTGAAGCTGTTTGATTTGACGATATGATTTGGCGACTTGACTTGGCGACAGTACTGTTAGCCTGTATTTCCCGCTGCAAATCGACTGTTTCCAAAGGAAACGAGTTAGAAAGCGGGAAATGATGCCATTTCCCGCGGAATCTTACAATTAAACCGATCCCAGCGAGTTTTTTCCGTGGCCACTGACCCAAATGTGGTTGTATGCGTTCCCTCGACAGGTTCATCAGTCGTCGCCACGTCTTCGTATGCGGACTATATATCTCGCAACACGCCTCTGATTTGGCTGAATTGACTTTCGAATAATCCCGAAAACCACCGCAGGCAAGAATGTGACCCTGAATGGGCAAGGCCGCCACTGAACTTCGACCCTGAAGACGAAGGCGACTTGCACGTATTTCAAGGCAGTTTCAGGAAATGCAAAACGGCCGAACTGACATGCAACATGGAGGGGCCACGATGCCATTTATTGTCCTCCGGTTTGTAGATGATCATATCGTTGTAGAAACCGCCCTTGTGCGGATCGCCGTTCCAACCTACCAATTACAAGCGATGAATGTTATAAAATTATGAGCTTTCGCCCGGCAAACTCGTTGTCTTTCCTGACCTCCGATCACATACATGTTGTCGTTGAGTACGGCAGCGGCGTGATAGTACCGTCCAGTGGGCATGTCGGCGATGTTGGTCCAACGGCCGGTCACCCGACTGTATCTGCAACATGATCAGCCCGATGTCAAACTTGGTGATCCGTGTGGTCCGGTCTTGCTACAGTCACGTGGCTTTTTCAATAACGATGTTTTCAGATCTACGGATACTTTAAAAAACTGCAACATTTTTTGTTAATCACTATCACTGGGAACAATCCTTACGCTGGTGGACATTGGGGGCCTCATTGAATGTCGTGATATCCTCAATACAAAAAGACAAGCGAGCAAAACAAGCGGACCGAACACCGTGTTTGATGTATGTACATATGTCTGGCAGCTGAAACCATTCTGACCTGATGCTTCCTCAATGTTGACCATGCACCAAGATGCAAATGTTCTGCCAATTTCAAACAGTGCACCAACTTTTCGCAAGTGTCCAAGACAGGCGATCGATTCTGTAGCACCACAAAGTCGCCCCACCCTCCGCACACAATCACCTGGTCTTGCAACACCACCGCTGAATGACCGTAACGCGCATCGGTCAGGTTGGCGATCATACTGGTGTTCTGATTGAGTGTGTCGATAATCTGCGTGTTGTAGTGCCGAAATCGGTTTATTTTACAAATTCAACTAACCGAGCAGGCTGGCTAACTAAACATTGTTAGTATTATCCCAATTAAAAAGCAAGTGCGCAGGGTCCAGCTTGAGCGATTACATGAATTCGTACGCGTCTGTGGGCAGAATGAATCGAACCGATTCCCAAAACCGGTCCAAGAAACATCATCAAATTTTTCATATGTACCTGAACTTGATTGGCGGCCAATCCCGATACCACATCGCGGCCACCTATCACCATGATGTACCCATCGACGAATACCACCGCCGGACTGGCCCCGAGCATCAGATCAGGTATGCCGACCGTCCTGGTGGCAGTTTGGTTGAATGGCAGGTACAGTTGACAAACGAGACAGTAGCCGCCAATCAGCAGGATGCCTGTTGAGTCTGGCATGGTTGGCGACCAATCAATGCAATATATCGATGTCAGCAGAATGCGTGTGCGAAGTGTAACACTTTTGCAACGAGTAAAAATGACTAGGAAAAGTATAAAAGTAGTTGCATGAGTGAATGAGCAAGTCACACCTGGCCATATTGAGGTAATAATGATGATAACCTCGTTCGTTGCACATGTGCATGCGGCAATTAGGCAAGGTTGAGGTGAGGAGTGAGTTGAACAAAACAATTGCATCACCTATAAATCAGACAGCACGTGTTTTTGCCAACAGATGCATAAGTTCTCGTTTCGTTACTATTTCAACTGCGTGCCACGCCATTTACGTTCATCTCGCCCTAGTTTTTCAAAAAGCGCAAGGTTTGGAAATCATAACAATTGTGAAGAATAGATACAAGTGTCAATGATGAAGAAAGTTACCCGGGCACGGACATTGGGATACTGGTATGGTATTCAGTCGTTAGGGCTGGGGCTGCTGTCAGCCGTCCAAGTCCATGTTTTGATCTGATTTAGCAGACGGGCGATCCACTGATGTTGCCGCTGTTGACTGGCGCACGCGCACCGCACACGTTCACTGTCATTAATCAACTGAAAACAGTCCCGTGCCGGGAAGACTGATTATAAATAACCCGGATAAAGCTGATAACCCTGATAAAGCTGATAAACCAGACTCAGCTGCGTTGGGGGAAGACTGCTTACAAATACCCGAATCGATAGTGGGACGGTTCTTTCCCAGTGATCGTCCCCATTGGATGCAGCTGTTTTGTAATTGTAACGACCGCGCGTAACGTTTCACGTCAATGATTACCTCGCTGATCTACAGGCCTGCGATGTTTCATTTGACTCAGGTGGACGGAGCCCGAGCCTAAGCTTTAGCCAAGTGAAACATCACAGACACTACAAACTCGAGATAGTCAATGACGTGAAACATTAGTGCCCAACTGCTATTTACTGCTGCATTCAATTGAGACCAGACCCCAACGCCAGCTCGTGCTTCACGAAACAGCCCAGTATAGCATCGAAACTTGAAGGCCATCTCAAAGCACGACACTGCCTGTGACACTTTGATCCTCGTTAGGCACATTAGAGTACACCGCTCGGTATCTTGCCCTTTTTTCTCTCCCTCAGAATTAGCACTGTGCCGGGCCGATGGAGCCCAATCACCACTTCATTGCGCCTTTCAAAATTGGTGAATTGAATTAGAAATTGGTCGAAGTCAAGCTACATCCAACCGATCTCTTGCCATTCATTGTTGCGCTTGGCGCGGCATAGGTGTACTTATAGCGAAAACTTTCCAACAAAACATGATAAGTGTATCCAAACAACATGGTCCATGTTATGACCAAAATGAAGAGAGGTAAAGTGATGAAAACAATGAGTCTATTGAGAAAAATTACCAGTTCACTTTTTTTTTATTTCTGAGCTCCATCAGCATAGGTTTGCTACAAAGGAGGGATCACAGCATACAGTAATCCAAATGACTGACAATTTAGTGCTCAGCGATTTCTCCTAAGTCACCCTGAGGCCCGAATCACTTATCACCGTCAGCAACAGAATCGCAGTCAATCTCAAGAAGCCATGACTCTGTTCAAGTGCGCTCCTGTCGCTCCACATTCAAATTGCTTTGAAGCTTCGGTTCGGGCCATGAAGGGTCCGGTGCGGCAGGCAACCATGTTTGCGCGGCGAGGTGGTCACTTTTGCTGCGATTTTCTCAGACTTATCTGTTGTTCAGCTGCGTGGGAGGCTGTTGTTCTATTTTTTGTAGCTTGTAGGCCATCGGTTTTGTAAAGTCACGTCTGCCAATGAAGCGCTTGTGCTCTTGTTGTTGAATCAAGGAATAATAACGTTGTTTGCTGTTGTTTTGAAAGTGGAATGGTCATATCCGGATCAGTTTGGGATTGGGTATGGTGATGCTGACTAGTGAAAGCAAATAAAGTTGGCAAAATCCAGAGTTTTTCGTCAGTGCAAAACCAGAATCAGTTTTCATCACTCACCAGTTCACTTCATTTTCCATAGATCAACATTTTCCACCGTTTCAATTACAATAATTTGTGAAAAACTTCTCTCTGAACCGCTCATCATCGTGTCGCACCATTACCCAATGAGATATGATGGTGTTCCTATCAAATACACGTCGAACACCAATTTTGTGTACAAAACATAGGGAGATATGGTGTTCCTATCAAATACACGTCGAACACCATTTTTGTGTACAAAACATAGGGAGATATGGTGTTCCTATCAAATACACGTCGAACACCATTTTTGTGTACAAAACATAGGGAGATATGGTGTTCCTATGCTTATACACGCAAAACCCCCGTTGGTATCCTGGCCGTTTGGTTCTTGGCTGACCACGTGATGATGAAGAAATTGATCCAGCACAGAATTTTCAGATTTACTAACAACTATACGAATATACGATGTAAACGCAAAATTAATGCATTGAATTTCAGCCGTCTTCCCTTCGTTATGTTTCATTTTTTATGGTCAGCAGGATAAAATACATATACATACTGTAGCTTTATTTCAATGTGCTCACACATCATCGTGTGGGGCTGCTGAAATAATATAATCCGCTCAACTGTCATGGATAAACTGAGCACCAAAACCCGAAGACATTTCTTAATTTTGCTCTTTTTTACAGAATGTCTAAAGAGAACTAAACTTCAAGAGCTCGTCGATGGCATCATTCCATGATCCACGTCGACATCGATGGTCAACAGTTGCAAATCGGTCACCAAAGTTAAAGCTGGCCAAGGAGGATTGCTATCGTGCCGCTTGCTAGTTGCCTGCTTTCCGCTGAACATTTAGTCTGGTTGGTTGACTTCGCTATTTGACTTCATAGGCTAGATAAACGCTGCATTGCAACCTCTCACATGCTTGCATGCACCAGCTTTAGAAGGAATCTTTTCAGAAGTCTCAAAAGATGGTTCGTTGTTCGTTTTACTTCCAAGAAGATGGCAAAGCCTGCACGTCACAGTGAACTTATCGAAGTTTTGATGCCTGTGCGATTTCGTCTGTTTTCATAAACGGACAAACCATCTGACACAATGCATTTTTTATCCAACCTTCCACCCACCCAATGCATAGATCTCCTATTCTGTGCTCAAGTTGTTTCTGCAATATAATCAAGTAGTCAAACACTTTTTCTTTGCTCGGGTGCTTCTAACGGTTTGATCATGAAAATGTTATTTCATTCAAATAAAGCTGCAGTGGCTGAATATATGCCCGTGACTATTACCATGTGTTAAACGTTGACCTGCGCATAGGCGATACCGGAGAAGTACGATTAAGCCACCCCACCGAGTAAAGGCCTGTTTATACTCTGACTGCCCGGCAGTAGCAGTCAAAAATTTGTGACTGCCCGTTCGGTCAGCTCATTAACAGAGCAAGAACAGTAGACGGCAGGCAGCGGTCAACGGACACAGTGGAACAGGCAATCACTACAAGCAATAACTGCCTTGCCGGGCACTTCTGCGTGGTTGTGACTTCTCCGGATTTTGACTTCTACTTCCCGGAGGTCAGAAGTATAAATCGACCTTAATCCTGCAACATAATCCCGGGATTGACATTGAACAACACACTTGCGGCTTGGAATTTTTCCGAATAAGCCCACCGGGGCTCTTTGGAATAAATTTTTTATTAAAAATCTCAAACGGACATATTCGAAATGAGCCACCCGGGGCTTAATCATCGATATTCTTTCGGTGTTCAATACCAATGTAACTGGCTGGTGCAAGTCATCGTTGTGAAACATCAAACAGCTGAATCGAGATCGAGCGCTCTTGTTTATGCTGTTTTTAGCCGTTGCTGATCCGCTAATACGCTTGCATTGCGTCGCAATTTCTTTTCAAAGAGAAAACGGCGGTGGAACGGAGCACAGCGTCATCCGTCAGCGATATGTTCAGTGCTGTGCCGCGTCCAAAGGTTTATTTTGTTGTTTGGCGGGTTATTATCAATGGATGGTATCAAAATTCTTGACCTGGGGAACAAGTTTTAGGTCGATGTCAGAACCTACAGAGATACCCAGGTCACCAAGGCAAACCCAGTCCTATTCACCAAGTTTGATGTCGCCAATGACTCTAAATCTGCCACTTTTGTGTGAATCAGAGACAATGCTTATGCAACACCCAGGTTGTGGACTTCATACAGTGTGGGCATTCGACAAACTTGAACGTAGCAAATCGTTCGCACCACAATTGTGCGCCGTTGGGTTGGAACAG
Source organism: Rhynchonema sp. JSB1_4 (assembly GCA_030248065.1). Lineage (NCBI taxonomy): Eukaryota > Metazoa > Nematoda > Chromadorea > Monhysterida > Xyalidae > Rhynchonema > Rhynchonema sp. JSB1_4. Next base: position 10,130 of record JASAMV010003076.1, read on the forward strand.
ACTGGACCGGATATCAGTCAGTTCAAAGGCTTGGTTCTTGTTTAATCAATCATCAATCCGACTTTGCATTCGCCAGCGACTTTTGGCATGAAGGACCTTTCGATATATTCTGATGACACTAATTTTGACCAGCGTAGAAGTCGTCCGTAGCTGATAAAAACACGATACCTGAGTTTGTTACAAATACTTTCATCCAACGTTGACATTGTACGTTCACACACAGACGCGACCTTTCGTCACCAAGCGGCCGATCATGAGTACCGTCATATGATATGGGCATTCGTGTCCGATTTGTGCGCGCACGCAGCACGATACCCCGCGATCACCGCTGACCAGTGTGTGCACAGGGTGTTCTGTGAATTCGACTGGTATGATGATGAGAGCAAACGGGTGGATTGCGTGGGTATATGCTCACCCACGCTGGGTGTGCACATCGTGTGTTGCGGTTGTCTGGTCTGGCTGTCAAGCCAACTAATATTCCAACTTCATAACCACCCAGGTTGCACCGATCAAACGGTTGCAGTGACGCACGAGCCAAACAAGTGTCGCGCAAGCAGTTGGATGAATTAAATAGATTGTTGTTGATGCACGCCTATGAGCTGGAATCAGGCTGGGCCGATTATGACAAACATGAACAGCTGATGAGCTCTGTATGGCGCTATTGGATGAAGCTATTGATCTCATATTGGCACATAGGTCTGTTGCTTGATTTGTTGATTATATATTCGTGATGCACGATTTTGACCAAGAACCTCAGCTGAGTCAGTTTATTTTTTCGAATAAAGATAGGGGACGCGAACGGCAATTTGCAATAGTCATCATAGATGTACCTATCAAGTGGTTTTTAACTGCATCACAATAGCATCACCGGCAAATACCTCACATTTTACGTGTTGAAAAAAATCTGTGCACTACAGAATGTGCGGCAGAAATACAAGTCCATTTACCTTACGCACAATATATCCGGGTCCAGATTAAAAAGAAAGAAACCAAAAATATCGATGTTTTACATATCGAACAACGTTGTGGTACAGAAAACACAACAGACTAAATGAAACGTCACTGGATGGGGAGGTACTGTTTTTCACTTGTTGCCTTCCTTGGTCTCCAACAGCAACATCAGCGTGTCGCCGGACGCGAACCCTTGACGTACACTCGTGCAGTAACCCAACAATTGGGATTCGCAGTTGATCACTTGTGGTGTCTGATCTGAAATAATCCGCATGTCAGAACCAATGGACCATGAAAACATTCCTTCATCTTCCGTTACAATATAGCCACCTGTTACTGTGAAACATCACTGTCACGTTGTGAACGAGCAAATACGTAGATTACAAAACCATTGATTCATATGCAACAAAGATGTGCCCGAAATTTGGCTCTGCTATGCTGACCATTAATCGCCGGGTCCCCATGCGCTGAATCATCGGGCTCAACCTGAAACATTTTAGCCATAAACAAACCAACACGGCAAGTACAAGATTGCGGTCGGGTAGCTCAAGCGGTAGGCGTTCTGCACATTTTGCAGCAGGCCAGGAGCCACAGCGTACGGACCAGCCAACTCGTAGATCACACTGTGGCCCTTCGCCTTCTGTCGCAGTTCGAGTCGCAGCTCGATGGCGGTCGATTTGCTGGTGGCACCCTGAACGGAAGATTGAGGCTCGCAAAGCTTTGACCACTGATTTTAATCCCCAAACCGTTTCACTGGCAAGTGGTAAAAAACTGAGCCAAAAGCAGAGGCGAAAACGCATAAACTTCATCACAAGGGTTGGAGAGTGAACTCTTACTGATTTTTACCGCCAGCGGTGGACAAGTGATGGCGTAAAAGTTCGGTGGAACAAAGTTCGGGCATTTCGCGTCTTTAGAATTGCCAACTTCTTTTGTGCTCGTTCCTTAAACGCCTGCCATTATGCTTGTTAAACTATCACATGGGATACCGTACCTGGTCGCATCGCGACACAACTGATGTTTCATTCATGGCTTGTTGATCAACCACGCAGTCGATGACATTTCGGATTGAGTCTTGTGGCACTGGGCTGTAAACATAGAAATACGCACAGTCATCTCACAAAACCGCAATGAAATCTAATGTTCGATACACCCACCTGCCAGCAGTGATTCTCAGCAGCTCCGACTGCTTTGACTTGAAGCGATCGAACTGTGTGATGAGCGCACAAGGCAGATTTCTCATCAGCACGTGACCCTTGAATATTGATAATAATTGAATGACACTCGCAACTTGGTCGGTGTCGATAACGAAACTCAATGGATGATCGAACCTGCTGACTGGCTGACAGCGCTTCCAAGCGCGACACGATTTGAGTGGAGATTCTGAATGAACATACAAGTAAAGCTCTGCAGGGATCAGACTACAATCCAACAAAACTCGAAAGCAGCAGACGCACCGCAGCTGCAGCGCCAGCACTTTCCATGCCTCGACTTGGTGCCCGGCGTGACGACAGCAATGCGTGTCTGGGGTTGACACAGGTGAGACGCCAAAGAATCGCGCTACGGACATCCACGTTTGACACAGCTCGGCTTTGGCCAACGCCAGCGAGCAGATGTCGGCCGGGCAATCGCATACTTTCTCGACTTTCGCCTAAACGCAGCTTATATAATTGCTCGGTTGCGCATAGCAAAAATTCAAGAACAAAGGATGCAAGCAAAACGAACGAACTCCCTTGGCCACTATCACGCGATTCGGTGCATGACTGCAATACCAACATTTCAGTCGGTAGTAGACCAGCGTGTTGTTGCGATCGTCGAGCTTCAGCCAAATATGCATAAAGTTCTGTGAATCGATGTAGACGAAATACTGACTGATGTGTGCGCCTTCACCGAACATTGCAATGAAATTGTGCCAATAGACGATGCCCGGGGGGTGATCTGCAAAAGACAAAACACCCTTTTTGGCTCCAATGCCTAAGCATATAGGTGTAATTTGAGTTAGGTTGCTTCAGACCAACACAAAAGTGGATGTGTGCCCTGTGGGAAAGTTGGCCTAACTAGCTCATAAACCGCTCACGCGATTACGCAGACTGCAAAGGTGAATTGCACACGGATCGATGCACCTTTAGATGATTTTCTTTGTGTGCGCAGAATCAATCACATGAAAAGCTACACCGCAGAAAACGGATCCCCCGGTAAACTTACTACAGATGGGATCGTCGCAACCCTGATCCCCGCCAGCGCGGTCCACAAATGACATGACTGGGCAGCAGGAGCAGGTGGTCAGGCAGCAGAAAGTTCGTCACGTGGTTCAAATTTGGTTGATGAGGGCAAAACCAGCAGAGTTGGTCAAGTCAAGTACCTCGGCGATTGATTGGTGGGTATGATGTCGAGTAAGGAAGTCCGGGCGAAATAGTCGAGTTTTGTTGATTGGCTGATGATCGAGATGCAGAGAAAAATGAATGAAAACAACGAAAGCTTTTGATTCATGACCAATAGACGCAACTGTCATATCTCCATTTACCGTAATCCCTATTTTTTCACTGTAACACACAATGCATAGCCGTTTTTATATCTGCACTGAAAGTGAATCGGTGACCTGTAACTGTGAGGGACACGGGAGGGGGCCCAGCACAGGGTGGAACGTAGACTCACTCATAATGTGGAACAAGTGGGGTCAAATACGTTATTTTTTGACAAAAAATGAAGAAAATTCCGGTTGGGTTTTTTACGGAAATCTATATTCTGCGTAAAAAAAACAGGAAAAAACGGTTCTTTTCCGTCCGCAAACCATGCATTTATTTGTACATTTCGATCGCATTCTGCCAAAGGCAGTCTACTAACTAAAATACGGTTGCGACTCAGGCCAAAATACTACCTCTAACCACAAAGATCGTGTCGAGTCGAGACCATTTTACTTTTTTGTCTATGAGTTGCGTGTTGGCGCCAATACCAACAAACAGCACGACGTTCTGGTGGTCAACGCGCACGATAACAACTTCCAGCTTGCGGGATCAGGCAAAAACGTGTCAAAGTTTGCCTGTGGAATCTAACAATAACAATGTTTCACACGCTCGCTGTGAGCTTTGCGCTGCCAGCATGTTAACGAAACAGTTCACTATGTTTGCGACTGGGTGTCCTACTTCGTGCTGGGAAGACTGTTTACATAGTATAAAGCGTATAAAGCTGATAAACCCGACTCAGGTGAGCTGGGGAGAAGACTGATTACGGATTAAAAAATAAAACGGACAAACCCGAATCGGTAGTGGGACGATTCGTTCCTAGTGATCTGTGGTCCAAATTGGATGCAGCTGTTTTCGAAAGACCGCGCGTAAAGGTGGAGTTATACTTGTCCATTTTGGGCTTGTAGACAATGAGGACAAATTTTTGCTATGGTTATACTTTCTGATAGAGTTGGAGCACAAATTTCGACCAGCGTAAAAGTTGTTCATTTGGTGCAGGGAAACAACTTTTACGCTGGTCGAAATTAGTGCATCAACTCTATCACAAATACGATTCAAACAAAAATTTGTCCTCATTGTCTACAAGCCCAAAATGGACAAGTATAACTCCAGCTTAAGGTTTCACGTCAATGATTATTTACCTCGGTGTTTGACGGGCCTGTGATGTTTCATTCGACTCAGGCTGGAGCCTAAGCCTAAGCCTATTGGTTCGCCTGCTTTCAATGTTCATTTGCCACTCATATTGTTCGTCTTGTCACTTTATCCATGTGCAATATCAACTGTGCATTTCATTCTTTGCTCGTAAAAAATTATTGATAGCATTAACTGGCATTGCTATAAATTTAGGCTTATTTTCAGGCTTAGGCTTCAGCTTGGGATTAGGCTTAGGGTCCAGCCTTAGCCACATGAAACATCACAGACATTACAATACAAACCCGAGACGTGAAACATTAGTGAAACACTGCTATTTGCTGCTGCATCCAATAGGGACCAGATCCCTACCCCAGCTCGCGCGCCACGCCGCACCGGCCATACGCACGTTCCGCCTAATTCAGTCAGCGTAATCAGTCTTCTCCCCAGCTGCCCAGCCCAGGGAGGCTGATACTGATTATATTCGTGCTACAGCGCGCGTAATCAGCCTTCTTGAAGTTGGGCCCTGGGGGAAGGGTGATTATGCAGTACTTTAATTTGTAATCAGTCTCCCCCCAGAGCCTCTGCATGGTGTACTGATTACATTGGTAATCACCCTGGTATGCCATCATCCCTCCATCAACCAACAGTCCTCCTCAGAACAAAAAACGAATTGAAAGAGATTGCCGCCACTTTTTACATAGATTACAACGCGGTTCGCGGACACGACGATTATAGGACACGAGGGACGGAGATAGAATTCAAAGATTAGGAAAACTCCGGAACGGCCGGGCCCGGCCCGACAAAAAGTCCAAGGCCCAAAAAGCCCGAGTCCAAAATCGCGGCCCAGACCGAGCCCAAAATCGCGGCCCAGAACCGAGCGGTACAGTAGGCAGCAGTGTAGTGTAGTTCCTGGTCCGGAGGGGGAGATAGCGGACCCCCCGGTTTTTTTCGGAGGGGGACATAGTGTACCCCCGAGGGGGGAAGGGGGGAAGACCCAAATTCGGGAAAAAGTCACTTTTTGAGGTAGAAAATTTGACCTATTTTTGCCCTTTTTTTAAAAATTTTTCGTAAAAAGGGTATTTTGGCAACTTTTGAGAACATTGACCTGAAAATCACACATTTTAAGCCTAAAAATGCTTATTTTAGGCCTAAAAATGGCCATTTTAGGCAAAAATTGGGGGAGATAGTGTACCCGGAGGGGGAGATAGGGGGATAAGTGGACCCCCCGAGGTAGAGATAGCGTACCCGTGGGGGGCACCCCCCTCCCCCCAGGAACTACACTGGTAGCTGGTAGGTATAGGTAGGCATCAGAGGTCGCAATCGGGCCGGGCCGGGCCGGGCCGCGATTTTGGGCTTTTGGCTCGGGCCGAGCCGGGCCAGAGATTTGGAGGGTCGGGCCGGGCCGGGCACGCCGGCCCGAAGCTTCTGAAGTGACTTTACTGAAAAAGTAGGGATTTTTTTGTTACAAAATACTAAAACTTCTGACGGATTCGGCATGTAAGTGATCAGTATTGTCTATCAGACGACTTTTTCATGGAAAACAATCAGTGGTGTGGCTACCCAGGCGTGCAATCAACCTACTGTACCACCAGAAAGGCCTACAATCAACAACCTACCTGCTGTACCGGCCGAGCTAGGGGGAACACAATTTTTATGTCTAAATTTTGATGAAAATGTGCTCTAAAACGCCAATTTCGCGCGCAGCGCGCGATTTTTCGCCTATTTGGAGTGAAAAATATCGATTTTATAGCAACCTACTCCTACTGTACCAGCCGGGGGCGGCTACCTACCTACTGTACCAGGATGGCGCGTCAATCTATACCTACCTATGTACCTAAGGGGTGCCCCACCCCCCAGCCACACCATTGAAAACAATTTATTTTCAACCAAAAAAATAGATTCAAAAATCGCAAAAATTATGACAAAAATTGGGTTAAAATCTGAGCCAAAAAATCGGGCTGGGCCGGGCCGGGCCGGAGATTTGGAGGGCCGGGCCGGGCCGGAGATTTGGGGGTTCGGGTCGGGCCGGGCCGGGCCGGATATTTGGGGCTCGGGCCGGGCCGTGCCGGCCAAACCCGGCCCGATTGCGACCTCTGCTACCTACCGTACCGGCCGAGCTAGGGGGGGGGACAAACTTTTTGTCTAAATTTTTGATGAAAATGTGCTCTAAAACGCCAATTTCGCGGATGGCCGTCGAAAATCCCGAAAAAAAATCCGGATTTTTTTCGGGATTTTCGACCCCACCCATTTCGCGCGCAGCGCGCGATTTTTCGCCTATTTGGAGTGAAAAATATCGATTTTATACCATTTTGAGCCAAAAATAGCAACCTACCAGAGGTCGCAATCGGGCCGGGTTTGGCCGGCCCGGCCCGGCCCGAGCCCCCAAATCTCCGGCCCGGCCCGACCCGTACCCCCAAATCTCCGGCCCGGCCCGGCCCGAACCCCCAAATCTCCGGCCCGGCCCGGCCCGAATTTTTTGGCTCAGATTTTAACCCAATTTTTGTCATAATTTTTGCGATTTTTTTGAACCTATTTTTTTGGTTGAAAACAACGGTGTTCAGGGGTGGGGTACCCCCTAGGTACAGTAGGTAGGTAGGTTGACGCTCCATCCTGGTACACTAGGTAGGTCGCCGCCCGGCGGCTAGTACAGTAAGTTGCGATTTTTGGCTCAAAATGGTATATAAAATCGGTACTTTTCACTCCAAATTAGCGTTTTAGAGCACATTTTCTTCAAAATTTCGACCGAAAAAATTTTGTTCCCCCTTAGCCCGGCCGGTACAGTAGGTAGGTTGCCGTCCCACATTTTTGGTGGTACTGTAGGTGGCCGCCCCGCCTGGGTAGCTACACCACTGGTTGAAAATACATTGTTTTCCATGAAATGGTCGTCAGATAGAGACAATACTGATCACTTGCTTGCCGAATCCGTCAGAAATTTTAGTATTTTTGACAAAAAAATCCCTACTTTTTCAGTAAAATAAGTCACTTCAGAAGCTTCGGGCCGGGGTGCCCGGCCCGGCCCGGCCCGACCCTCCAAATCTCCGGCCCGGCCCGGCCCGAGCCAAAAGCCCAAAATCGCGGCCCGGCCCGGCCCGATTGCGACCTCTGCAACCTACTGTACAGTGTAGTGGCAGGCAAATGGTTGCAAGCCAGGTACCCTTGGGGGGCACTTACCCTTCCCCCCATCCCCCAAGGGGTGGTTGCAAGGTACCGTACCTACTCCTTAGGGGGAATCCCCCCATCCCCCCAGCCACTACACTGCTACTGTACCATTTGTGAAAATCGCCCATTTTTTTACCTCCAAAATGCTCAAAATCGCTTGCTGGCGCAAGCATAGCCCCAAAATGACCCAATTTTTTGCGCTTTCCACACCGATTTTGCTCGATTTTCCTCTAAAAATTGACCTTTTTTGAACAACCCCCTGGGTATCCGAGATTTTTATTTTAGGGAGCAACCCGCCTGGTATCCGAGATTTTCATTTTGGGTATCCGGTATCCGAAAATTTTGGACTTGGGTATCCGGCATTCTGACTTTTTGATTTCCCAACGACACCACTGCTTGTGAGAGGTATGATTTAGAGTGGTGAGTGGTTCAACCCCCCCCAACCCCCCGGGTTTTGCAGTAGGTAAGTACTGAGAGCGGTAGCCCCAACCCCCTGCCACTACTATGGGTCCGAACATAGGACCAAAATTTGATTCGAACCAAAACTCATCCGTTTTGTGTTACAATTTTTTGGGAAAGGTAAAATAAAAAAACCGATAAAAAACCACCTTGAAAAATAAATGGAAAAGTATTCGGGCCTGGGGTCAGAGGTCGGGGGGGGGGGGGTACCCGACACCCGACATCTGGAAGTACTCGACACCCGACATCTGAGAAAAAAGCCGACACCCGACACCCAATTTTTGAAAAAAAACCGACACCCGACATCTGTTTTTGGATCAAAAACAGGCAAATTTTTGCTCATTTGCTTCATTAGTGAAATTTTTTGGCTCAAGTTACTGAATTCAAGTATTTTCGCACGAAATAAACACCAAAATGTCACATTCTGCGTCTTCGAAAACATTTGGTTCGAAGAAAATTTTCTCTCAAAATTCTCTCAGCAAAACTGATGTTTTGAACCGTAAGTGTCGGGTGTCGTCGGGTCCCAAGAAACCCGACACCCGACATCTGGAGGTACCCGACACCTACACTTTTTTGGCACCCGACACCCGACATCTCTCTCACCTTATTCGGGCCTCGGAAAAAAACGGTTAATAAAAATAAAGAACCGGTATTTTCGCAGCTATACACTCTCTGGAAATTTATCCTCTGGAAATTGTTCGGGGTTTTCGCAAAGTATAAAAAACCGTTTCTTTGCAACCATGCCTTGCCTTGCCAAATTGTAACTTCCACATTCCACGCATGATGTTACAATTGTTTTACTATCTTGTTGCAGGTAAAAGCACGTCCAGATAATTAAAAACAACAGCAAACCACTGCAAGTACTCTGGACTCAAAATGGTAAGCCCTACTTCGGTCTTCAAGCAAGGGCGGATCCAGGGGCACGGGGCCATGGCCCCCTTTGGTCCATTGGAAGGAAGAAGGAAAAAGAACCCCCCAAAATCGCAGGTTTTCACTCTGATACACTTCAAAAGACCAAAAATCGCGCGCTGATACACCCATTTTCAATGAATTTTGGCTTTCGCGCGCGCAAAAGTGCCAAAATTTCGCGCGCTTTATCCCATTTTGTATGGTATTTGTTGCAAAAAGCGCGAAATTCTAAACAAGCACTGGATAACAATGACTTTTCAAAACTGGAACAAGAACTAGGTAAAAATGGCTTTTTGGATTTGGGCCCTCCCTTGGCCAAAAGCTGGATCCGCCACTATCTTCAAGTTTGTTTTTTCGTCGAGCTTCCTTTGATTCGTTTAGTCCTCAACCCAGCCTCAGGATCAGCCTTCGGAGAGGTGTGCTGTACTAACTTCCCTACGCCAATTGCGATATGTTATGTTTTAGGGGGAAGCCAAAAGATTTTCAGCTTCCTTTAAGACGATTTTGTGAAACCGTTACAAGAGACCGGCTCGACATGTGAAATCTCGTCCCAGAGTAGTCGTCGCCGACTAAAGTTGTCGCTGTTTCTAAAACTTGGCTTATTTTGCAGACGAAGGGCACATCGTCATTTGGCAAACGCCACAACAAAACGCACACGTTGTGCAGAAGATGCGGCCGATCGTCGTATCACATCCAGGTCGGTTGTTCGCGGTAGTCTGCTGCTGATCACTCAACTTTTAGTATTGCAACTTGGGTAGTACTTCGCCACCTTCGGATAACCATCGATACAATTGCAGAAACATCGTTGCGCGGCATGTGGCTATCCGTCGAAGCGTAAGCGCCAATACAACTGGTCGGAGAAGGCCAAACGTCGTCATACCACTGGCACCGGACGCATCCGACATCTGAAGCTCGTACATCGACGCTTCCGGTCAGTTTGTCCGGACGATTGGGGCATTTCTTAAAGTTGATGGTCCGTGATGAATTCAGCCTAATTTATCTGACACCTCTTATGTTAGCGGGACAGTGGATGTTCTGCGCTGATCTGAAACAGCTTTTCTGAGACTGACATTTGATGTTGGTGATCTATCTTTGCAAAAGTGTCGGTTTCATGATAGTAACGATGTTTGATTTTTCAGCAACGGTTTCCGTGAGGGCACAGTGGCCAAGTCACGCAAACGCGCCGGTCAACAGCAACCGCAGAGTCAGGCCGTGGCCACCAAATAGGAATATTGTCGCGTGTGAACCGATTAGTGATGTTCGAGCCTGTTTTTACCATCTGAGCCCACACAAATTCGTTGTTTGTTTGTTGTTGTTTTCAGTTCAGAGCGTTCATTTTTACGTGTTTGTTAATCAGAGTTTACGTTATGATCCTATGATGTGCCGATCGTAAGTATGAACGAATGAACGGAATAGAGAAACGCTATGGTGTGTTTTTATAAGAATGGTTTGATTGAGCCTCGGCATAAAGTCTGCACACGCAAATGCACAGGACAGCCACCAAACCAAACTGTCACACTTCACTATTTAAGCTAGTTTTCGTGGTTTCGAGACCAATCATAGCAAACGATGAGAAACACCAAGCTATGGATGTATAAGCCAGTTACCTGCAGTGAGAAGGGCCAATTTTTCGGTTTAACTGAAACAAACTGTTGCCACTCATTTTGGTGTTTGGAAAGTAATGGACTCGCATCTTGACCTTCGCAGATTGCTGCCCACTTTTGAACTATTTACTTAGGATTTGATGTGCTGATGCCCAAATGTAGAATGCGGTGATCGCCGTGGGAAGTATAACAAAGAGTTGTTTCCAGGGAATGGGATTTGACTTGGGCTGTGTGTTTTGCCACCTGTTTTCATAAACGGGCGGGGCGCCAGGTCATCATCAGTGCGAATGCACACCGACACAATCCTCCCCACCCGTTCGAGGCATGACCAATGCGGAAGGTCGTTGCAAACAATTGCTATTTGCTGCTGACAAGCTGAAAGTGACGGCCAGCGATTCATAAGTATACGGTAATGGTCATTTTCCTCAAGCATGTATACAAACGTTGTGTTGCTCCGGAATGGTCACGCCAGTTTTGTCAGAGATTCGCTGCCAATGTTACCATGCACGACTGCACACAGTACAACCATTCAACAACATGGCAATTGGCAGAATGGTTGAGGGGTGAGCCCCCTTTTTTCACACCGCAACCGCAGTGGCACAGTCATTAGTTAGATGTCACCAAAAATACAAGGTTTCCGGGTGTGGTTGTTATTTTTCACTGTGTTTCTGTGTACATACATATATATTGACATCTCGCAGTCGCAACTGTGTTAGAGAGTGGGTTCAATGAAAGTACGTCACGGAGCACTCAGCTGTGGGTGTGAAACGTGGGAAAATAACAGGAAATAACGAAAGACCGAGACGATAAGTGCACGGTGGCTCCAGGTGGTATTGTTGGCTACCACCGAAGCACATTACGTGAGCTCGTGAAACATCAGCCCAGCATGTACCCGCAATCGCATGATCAGGTGTTGATCAGCAAACGGCGCTGATGTTTCATATTAGTTTGCTTTTGAAAATAGTCTGCGCTCAAGACCGAACCTACTGAACCACCGCACATTTCGCCTTAGATAGCGGCCTATAATTGACTCCGTTTGATGCCGAAGTTGACCGCGCTGTTTGTTTTCCGTCACCTCCGACTTACCGTGGGTTTGTGGTTATTGCAGTGTACGGCGCGCAAAGGACTGTCATTCCATTTATTTATACGCCCTTCACTTCGCTGCGGTATGATGGACACGCTTGAATGCTTTGGTCAGAGACGGAAATGAATTTGGTGATGGACTGGGTGGTCAAAAAGTAGCTGACTAGGTTGAGGAGGGCTTATGAGAAACTCACATGAATCGACTTTCATAAATGGGCTGAGAGTGTGATGGAGGTTCCCGGACTTGGGGATCCGAATGTGGGCTAATGTTGTTATAGCCATAGGCATTTTGGGGCCGAGGAACAGAGCCCGACAGATTGGGGTAAAAAATTGTGCTCTGGTATTTTCTTGGACCCAAAAATCCCAAACTAAAAAATTCGTGTCCGAAAACCGCCTGAACCCAGTTTGTGGCCCATTTGAATGACAATGATTGACGTGATTTTCCATAGCGATCTTTTGACCACCCTGTCCCTGACACGTGCATAACGCACCAGTGTTCATGATGCAGATGCGGAAATTTGAGCCAGACAAGAAGTTTGCAACCGCATTTTTAACTGCTAACGTTTTTATTCCGACCTCATGCAAAGCGTTTTTCCTAAACATTGAATAGAGTACTTGTGTTTTTGCAAGTCAAGAACCCCACCCGACTAACAAACGTTTGATTACCAAAAGCGACGGATATTAAATCGCGGCAAAGTATCTAAATTGACAACCGCATCCATAGCTCTTGTTCTCACAACGTGTATGCTACGACTCTCCCTCGTGCTTGTAAACAGAATTGCGAACTTTTCAGTTGTACTGGTTTCAATAACTGCAAAAATTTAAGTAGTCAGAACACAACTGTCTGATTTTTTGTTGCTGACAGTTTTTGATTTGGCGTCATTCGGTTCCGTTGCTCCAAACGCCCGTGTCACGTTGCAATAACAGCGCAGACGCGTCATGAACATGCAAGTATGAAGACGCTTTTATTATTCCACTTCCGCCCACCGGGATCAAAAGTGCTTCAATCCCCAACAGTATAGGTATTTGATTTGATGGCACCCTCTGCTTTGCTTGCGTGGGCCCAATAGCGAGCCATTTTTTGCCGACGCTCGCGTGCCAGCCTGCTGTTTATTCGGGGCTTGAATCACAGCATGATTGATGGGTTTTGCATGAACCCCGTCATAAACTCAAGTAGGTGTGCCAAAATGATCCGCCCCACTAAATCACGTCCTGGTCACAGTCTTCCAAGCCAAGGCTGAAACTAAGATATGAACCCGTATCCAGTGCGATGTCGTACGGACATTGGGTTCCTACATTATGCCTATGCTTTCCCGATGTGGCACAAATTTTTATGGTGCCAGTCGTGCCGTGGCGGTGCCACAACAAGGCAACAACAACGTGCGTGTGCACTGGCAGTGCTCTGTTGATGTTCATCATGGGCAAATTAGCTGAAGGTAACTGGTATATGTATAAAAAATATAAGTTTTGTGAATAAATCACGGACAAAATAGTGTGGGGCATGACAACGATTTTTCAAAAACAGCGCCCACAAACTGTTCGTTTGGGGGTAGTGTAGGTACTTCCGTAAGCCAAACCAAAGCCGGTACTACCCGAGCTCGTACCCAATAGCCGAAGACGGCTGAAAACAGGATTTTTATGATTCGTACTTTATTTTGTGTTGTGAGGGATGTCACCAGGTAGGTCATTTTCACTCAAAAGTGCGTATGCTAAACCCGTTGGGGCCCACGCACCAACGCAAAACGTTTTGCGGCATATCTTGCAGGCAAGTTTCTTTCTGCTTTTTTACCAAAATATGCACCGCACAGTAGAAGTTGTTCGAGGCGCGCCAGCTCAGTGGACCCCTTTTTCCTCAGCAGGTATTGTTTATGGTGGCGAGCAACAGCAATGACCGCCCTCGAAACCGTGTCTGTCAATCACTGGGCAGTCACACCCCAAGGACTTCGGTCCAGTTACGCCCAGCCCAAAGTCCTTCGTCACGGCCATCCAAGCTGATAATGTTTAAGGATTCGGCCCCAACTGGTGTAGTAGCCAGCCGCTTTCTGCTGCTGGATACGAGTTCGGGTAGTACCCCAAAGCCACCCAAGTCATCAATGCCCGATCCAGACTGGTTACCATGAGCTTTGTCTACAGTGTGTGGATATACTGCTTGTGTTGGGCTTCATGCACGGCGACAATTTAATTGCTGGCATTTGGAACTATAAAGCCAGCTGTCTGGTCGTTGATCCAGACATACGTACATTAAACCCCAAAGTAGATTTCCTCTCTTAACTGTCTTCGTGCATCTTTTCAAATCAATCACTCCATTTCCGCACCGTGCCGAATGTTTTATTGCCAGGATTACGTTGTGACGTCTGGTAAGTTTCTTGCGTCAAAAGAAGGACACGAAAAAAAAAAAAAAAAAAAAAACCCCGAATAAACATGACATGATGTGACTGATGACATTAATTAGTAGGGGAGAGCAGCGAATCTGATTTAGGTTTCGTTTAGAAGCCCGCCATAGATCATTATACATATATTGGATCTCATATTATTTTCAGTACTATGGCTGTTTATATATATATTACACATATTAACAAAAACTATGGATATGTCAGTCGACCTTTTCAGTCTGAGTCATTTGTTTCAGCAACGAAGATTTGATTGATTGTTCAACAGCAAACGGCGCTGTATTATCATAATCAACAATGCACCAGTACGCAGTCATTGTCGCATTCCTAATTGGTGTCACATTGGCGCAAGACATGGGTCCACCCAAGAGCACCGACTTACTGCGCCCGTTTCGCAAGCGCTACTACTTTGCCAGTGGCTCACCGGCCAACAGTCTACAAGGCGACATCGACAACATCGAAAGTCTGCTGCTGGCACGAAAGTTCAACAAACGAAACTCGCCCGCTTTTCAGTTGATCCGGAATTTGGATGATGCCGATATGTTATTGTCGACTGGTGAGGCTAATTTTCACTTGCGAGTGTACGGACAATCAACACTCTTTTCAGTCGCGTCGCGTGGCCTTCCAATTTCAGCTGTTATAAGAGTAATAATTGGAAGATTAACGACAGATTTGGCGGGGCCTGTTTGACGAACTGTTTTGAGAATTGAACGGTAGCAAAACCCAAATAGAGTGGCTACTTCACAGGCGTTTCCAATGCTTATTACAAATACGACATTTGGTGCTTCAGGCAAACGGGATTACCTTGGCCCATCCACAAGAATGCAAGTCGTGGACCCAAGAACGGCCGAGTTACTGTTGCAAATCGGTTGAACTGTGGCGCATTCTTTCTAGGATTTAATTGTGTTTTAGACTTTTGGCAAGATGGTTAAATAACGTTCTCAATTTTACCCGAATGTTCCCACTACAACAAGTGCAGCTGGTAAAACATGCTGCTTGGGTTATTGCAAATATCATAAAAATAAAACTTCAAACTGACTTTGTTATTTATCCAAAAACATACAAAGTTTCATAGTAGGCACAGCATACGTATACACATTTGCGAACAAAAACTCATAACAGTAACAACGTAACTCGAAATCTACAAGCACCCCATACGATCATCAGTTGTTCGAAGTTCTCAATAAATGTGAAGAATTGAGCATAAATGCGAGCATGCGATGGAATACGAGTAGATTGGGGTCGACAGTTTCGGGGTCGGTTGGCAGCCAGTAAGTGGTGTAATCGTAGTATTCGCGTTTGGCGTCATCTGGAAGATAATGTCCTTGATCATCAGAACGTGAGACCTCCATTTCTTGGTGATCGGTAATGCAATGTTGGCAGCAAGCCATGAAACATCAGCTAGCTGCACCATGGTGGAACCAATGCCTACGGCCTGACACAACAACGTACCTCCCTCAAACCACACGACATTGTGCACACCACTATTTTCACCATAGTCAATGTCAAACGTGTTCAATTGAAACACCACAAATTCTAGTGTGGCGCGATACATTTGCACCAGCTGGACGACCACTGGCTCGGCCAGGACACCGCTCGTTTGGTTCTGCAAACATGTATGAACTATCCTTTTCAAAGGGACGCGAGAGCATTGAGTAACTGTTGTATTTAGCAAATTATTGAAAAAAAATTAATTTGGAGTCCTGTCTACGCCTAGGTTTCGCGGGGTATTCGAGACCATCGGCGTGACGTTGTACCCCCCGGTCGCTCGACTCGTTCAAACCCAATCTTTGCGACGCAGTTGGTTGCAATTAGTGCCCTGAGCCGAACACCAACCGACTAACCGGGTATCTACACTGTGCAGCAGCAAGTGCGCCCGCATAACAGCTGACAATGGCATTGGCCCGGATCGCCGTGTCCGACCAGGGATATCGCTGATGTTGATTTGATGTTTGCTCCAACGACGTCATCATTGTGTGCAGATGCATACGAGGCAACACTGGATCGGTGGTTAGACGCGGGTACAAACGCTGAGCTGATGCTGAATCGGCGTTGTCGTCGATGTTTGAGTCGTGGTCAGTTAGACAACGCGCTGCAATTGGAAACGAGCAAGTAAACAGATGACTTTTTGCTGTAGAATGCACCAAAATAGCTTTTATTCTGTAGTGACCTCACCGACTACAAGTCTGGTGGCTGGCGAGCCCAGACGATCCACTACTACACCTCGAAATTCTGGCCGTTGTACACTCACATTCCATTGACTTCTGAGGATACAACATACCGGATGGTTCATACGACAAACAATTCCGCGTATTTCTGACTATATAATCCGTTCATTTCACAAAACAGCACTCCCATAAACGCACGATAGCACGGCTCCGTCCGATAAATGTGTTGGTTTTTACTCGTGTCCACGAAGGGCAGAATCGGAAAAATGTCTGGCAACTTCTGTTGAGCTGTCGCTGTTATCTGCAAGACAAACAACTATAGGAGGCAGCAGTGATGTAGTTGGTCCGAGCAAGAAAGCTAGCTAGCTGGAGGGGTCCGGCGCAAGAAAGCTAGTTAGCTAGCCGGGTACCCCGATTTGGGG
Organism: Rhynchonema sp. JSB1_4; assembly: GCA_030248065.1. Classification (NCBI taxonomy): domain Eukaryota; kingdom Metazoa; phylum Nematoda; class Chromadorea; order Monhysterida; family Xyalidae; genus Rhynchonema; species Rhynchonema sp. JSB1_4. Next base: position 26,868 of record JASAMV010003076.1, read on the forward strand.
GGTATTGGTCCAGAAGTCAAAAACAGGGGTATAAAAATTGGTCGAAATTATGCTAAAATAAGCCTTAAAATGCGTATTTTTGTGCACGTGTGAGAAAATTTGAACGAATTTGACCATTTTGGCCCATAAAATGGTCATTTTGTCACTAAAATCAACACTTTTTTTACTTGGTGACCGGAGCAAGAAAGCTACCTAGCAGTTGGGGGGGGGGGTAATACCCCCCGTACCCCCCCCCCCAACCACGTCACTGGGAGGCAGGCAAAACTCAAGCAAAAATACGCACACCTCATCAGGAGTTAGCAACGTCGGCAACGGCTTGGATTGGACCACCGAAATGTGCGGATTGTGCCGGAAACAGATGGCCGGCGCCTCACCAGATTGTGGTCTCAGCGCGTTTATCTGCAAAATTAGAACAAACAACATTATTGTGGAAGAATCGGCAAAAAGAACAATAATCAAGTCACTCGAACCAAGCTATTGCGATAGTGCCGTTGCTGCTTCAATTGTGATAGACGGCCGGCGAACGATAAACAGCGACGGTGCAGATCGGATAACACTATTTCGCTGAAAACAATGAATCGTTGCAAAACGCTGACGCGACGAACACAATCACAAACATCTCCAACTCACTATTTTCTATGTTCGGGCGTGCCATGCACATACGGATGTTTCATCCACCACAACAACGGGTCGTGTCGACGGGGCAGTCTCTCCAATGACGGATCATAGACGTGCGCTTGTAGGATGCCATGTTTCAATCGCTGCTTCAGTTGGCTGGCCTGCACAAATCAAGCTGATGAATCTTGTCGAACATTACTTTTGTGAAATTACCGACACAAGCTTAACACCTTTTTATATCGTTCGTCATCGGAAGGCCACGGCAATTCCATATTGCCAGTCTCGGCGTGATGTTTCACGTACTCACGCAGCCACTCTGGCACCTGGTCGGAATCAGTGATTTTCGCTGGTAAGTGGTCGTAGCCCACGGCGTTCGTCAAATTCTGGAAACAACGAACAACGTTCGACAATTCAGTAGTTTTTTGTGTCAGCTAAATAAGGATCGGCAAACGTCAGGACTCAGAATAATGGTGCGATGTCACAAGTTTCATTCGAAAGTTGTTTATTTGTCTCTGGAATCACCATTTATGCTGTCGCTGAGCCGATAGTGTCATGAACTTATGACAAGCACTGAAATAGCCTTGATGCAGATAACCCCCCCCCCCCCCCCGCCGCACCCCCGTATGACCAACCAAAACCGGAATGAACACAACCCAACCAACCGACACGAACTACCAGGTTTTAAGAAGCCAGTTACACGTGACAAGCACCAACCAGAGCCTGATCGACTCCTTCACCCATCGGTTCAGTGGCGTCGAACAATCGCACGGCCGTGTCGTGATAATGACGATGTTCAGTCACGTCAGGCACGCTCAATGCTGGATGCTTGATTTTGTGATCGATTTTCGGTCGCGGTCGTGGAAAATCGGGATCATTCGGATCATAGACCGTTATTCCACGTTCCTGCAAAGAAACGAGGAGTTGATGTTTCACGTGTCCCACGTTCGCGTCAAGCAGAGCAAGGTTCATAAACGCAAAATTGATCACAAACCCACAGCCAAACCTGGAGAAATGCAGGCGGCTGGTAAGCCAGTCGTTTGTGGAGTCGGTTTCGTCGAAAGTAGAACTGTTTCAGAATCAAAGTATGCAGTTTCTCAAACTGTTTCTGCGGACGAAACTTGTAGAAAGGCATTTTTAACTGTCACTCTTACAGGTACTGTTCCTGGACGTTGGTTGAGCAACTACCGAACCCGGCTCCGGCCGGCGAATTCGTTACCTAAAAATAGGCCACACATTCTTGTATTTAAACCAAATTAAAAGCGAGTTACCCGATAGGTCATGAAAATAGCCGATACCCGATACTTCGAAAATAAAGCGATACCCGACAGAGCCAAAATAACAATAAAAACACCGTTTTTATAGCAAAACTGAGGTTTTTGGCAAACGTCGCACGGACTGTACCTTGCGGCCAAAAAGAGGGGGAGATACCGGGGTACTGCACCCAGAATTTGGGGGGAAATCCAATTTGGGGGAGGGGTGGAGGGAAGAAATTTTAGGGGGAGATACTGCACCATACTACTTTCGCGAGAATTCAATTTTTATACGTTAAAATGCGCATAAATCGCGCGGAGCGCACTTTGGTCGATTTTGACTCGATTTTTGGCCATTTTGGACAAAAGGGCGTACTTTTGGGGTGAAATCTTGGAAAAATTGGGGGAGATACTGTACCAGAGGGGGGAGATAAGGTACCTCAGGGGTGCCGATACCCGATGATACCTTCCGATCTCTGCTGTTCACTACACACCAGTGTAGTTCCTGGGGGGAGGGGGTCCCCCTCGGGTACGTCTGTTCCCCCTCCATGGTACGCCTGCCACACTGTTCCACCTCCGGGTACATCTGCTCCCCCAATTTTTACCTAAAACAGGCAAATTTTGGCCTGAAATAGGCATTTTTAGGCATAAAATGAGTGATTTTTAGGTCAATGTCGTCAAAAATCGCCAAAATACCCTTTTTATTGAGATTTTTTCCTAAAGGGGCAAAAATGAGCCAAATTTTCGACCTCAAAAAATGACTTTTCTCCAAATTTGGGTCCTCCCTCCCCTTCCGGGTCCTTAACCCCTTCCCCCCAGCCCCAGCGCCCCGGGGGGTTCTATTTCCGACAATACGGTAACCCGGCCCGATTCCCACATCTGGTACAGTAGGTATCCCCCCTATCCGAGCCCGGTATCCCCCCTTTCCGAGCCCGGTACAGAAGGTATCCCCTCCAGAGCACCTCCAACACTGATCCCCCCCGATGTTTGGCATGGTACAGTAGGTAAGGTATCCCCCGATTTTCACCCCGGTACAGTAGGTATCCCCCGATTTTGCCCCCAAAATGCCAATTTTTTACCAAAATGGCCAAAATTAGTGTAAAATCAGTGATTTTTACCGTATTGTCGGAAATAGAACCCGGGGGGGTCTATTTTTTCACTGGGGTCATTTTGGGGGGTTCAATTTATGGGAAGGTGACAATTATTGGGGGGGTTATATTTTTCATTTGGCCCCCCGACGAAAAAAATCATTGTTAATAATGCCCATAAAAATGGCTTGTTTTCGGTATTTTCTAACTTCAACAGCGGCAATTATGCTTAAAAGCTGTATTCTGTTGTGTACGCAAGCTTAAACAACGTTTGACACAACAACACAGCCCTACCATACCACTAATCTGTGGTACGGTGAAGGTTGGGGGTGGGGTTCTATTAATGGGGGGGTCAATTAATGGGGGGTTATATTTTTGATTTCGAGCCATTTAGGGGGGGTTCAATTAATGGGGGGTTCTATTTCCGACAATACGGTACCTCAATACTCAAAATTCACCCAATTCACGCGCTACGCGCGCAAATACTACGTTTTCACACGATTCCACAAATAATAAAACATTAAAAATTTTCACCCAGACCCAATAACCTAACGTGTCGGTCGTTGACTATAACTTCGTTCGTCCAAAACATCAACAACATTTTCTTTTTTGGGGGCCAAGTTTAACTTCGAATATTCAATCTACAGTAACCTGTCCTATAAAAGCGTCCCATTTTTTGGAAACACGTCATTCTAATATTTTTGCTTCAACCATTACTGAGCTGACTTCGACGCCATATCAACTGAAACATCACCGATTCAAGCCTACACCGATCATCGTCACAACATCACCAATATGTCTCGTCCGACTCAACAACAATCGGTCTACATGGGCAGCCCTGCAGGTTTTGCTGATTTTTGTGGTGGCTTGAGTTTTATTTATTACAAAACCACGATCAGCGATGTATTTCACATGTATTTCAGCGCCAGGTGCGGCGGCACCAGTTCAATCAGTCTACATGGGAGGTCCAGGTGCGAGTGGTGCCCCATCGCCTCAATCCGGTCCTGGTGCTGCGCCACCCGGCTCTGTCTGGATGGGCGCTCCCACTACCGGCGGTGCATCGCAAATGGGTCAAGGAGGAACAGTAAGACTTTCCCAGTTGCACAAGTCATCTAACACAATATCTTAACGCAATTTATTTCAGTCAACGACTGCTGGACCAAAGACCGCAATGGCCCCAACTTCATACGGACAAGCACCACAACCTGATACTCAAACGGCTATGATACCACAGGGCGGCGCATCACAAATGGGCGGAGGACCGAAAACAGCAATGGCGCCAACGACTTACGGTAACAAAAACCATTTATGATGCCCCTGCGCAGCTTAAAATGTATATGTAACCATAACCAGCCAACGCTCTGTTTTTTCAGGTAGCGCGTCAGCAATGGGCGGCGGTCCCAAAACGGCGATGGCCCCGACGGCGTACGGTGCAGCACCTGGAGGTTCGCAGTCGGAGCTCGGTGGACCAAAAACAGCCATGGCGCCGACCACATTCGGTGCACCAGGCCAGTCCCACATTGTGCAGTGAACTACATACTGTAATTAGTAACTCACAAGTGAAGCTGAATTGTAGGGGCGACATCTCAATCTCAAGATCCGAAGACAGCAATGGCGCCGACGGCGTATGGCGGTGCACAAAGTATGCAACACCCGATCAAGTTTCCATCAAAATGTGTATGAAGTTCTATGCTTGTGTTGACAGGCGCTTCCCAAGATCCCAAAACAGCGATGGCTCCGACGGCGTATGGTGCACCTGGAGGTTCGCAATCGCAGCTCGGTGGACCAAAGACCGCCATGGCACCGACCACATTTGGAGCGCCAGGTGAGGCCCAATGATTAATTGGACTACTGTATTTTGGGAAACTAAGCCCAAATTACGTGGTATTTTGTAACAAAACTGACTTTCAGGTGCAACATCTCAAGCGGGTGATCCGAAAACAGCAATGGCGCCAACAGCTTACGGTATCACTGGGGTCGGGCTTACATCGTTTTTGATGTGTAGACTTTGGTGCTGATATCAAACATTGATTTTTACCTAGCTGTTAGCATCTTTATGTCAACTTGGCAAGGATCATACAGGCCCGTTCTCTGGTTTTAAGTGACCGACCAACGATTTCATTTCCTCAGGTGGTGGTCCCAAAACGGCGATGGCTCCAACCGCGTACGGCACCGCCGGTTCACAAATGGGGGGAGGTCCCAAAACCGCGATGGCTCCAACTGCGTACGGTACCACCGGTTCACAAATGGCGGGAGGTCCGAAAACGGCTATGGCTCCGACGGCGTATGGTGGTGCACCTCAAGGCTCGCAGATGGGTGGCCCGAAGACAGCTATGGCGCCAACCGCCTACGGAATCGGTGGGAATCGTTTTTTGGGATTTTGTTCTAGTTTCTTGCTAAATTCAATGTAAGAGTCACATACGAACGAAACTATATACGTGTATGCGACGGGATCACCAACTTTGATGCCGCTCATAACGTAGTAGCTCGTTTGACAAACATCTGCAAATCTCAACTTTTTGCATTCAGGTTCACAAGCGGGCGGTGCGCCATCGTACGTTGGTCAAAGTCAGAACGCGGCCGGTGTTGACCCGGGCACCGGTTGGTTCAATGTGCCTCCACCAGGCAGTGTGATGCAGCAAGCTCGACCCGCAGCACCAGTCGGCTCGGTGTACATGGACGCGCCCGGTGCGCCGCAGATGAACCCACGACCGCCCAACGAACAACAAGGTATCACGGCAGGTAGGGTGGACGCTCTGTGTGACTAGACACTGGACACTCGTTGGTATACCACAGTGAAGCTCGCGTTGGGTGTGGTTTAAAAACTTTTGAGTTTGTGTGTAGCCTTTGTGGCACTTATGTAATTTTAGGTACCTGCTGATATTTTTGTCCAGAACTTTTATTAAATTTCGATTCGGCTCCTTGGTTGTCCTTTTTGCCCACTATAAGCCTAAGTCTGCGTCATGCCTAAATCCAGGCCAAAACCACCACCGACGCAAGGTTTACTGTTTTGTATTGTCCAATCACTGTCAGTCACCAATACGTCGAATTGGATAGGACTGGCGGTGAAAAAGTCTGAGGCGATAAAAGTTGGCATATCCATCATTTTTTTAGAGAAAATGTTTGCTTTAGAGAAAACTTTTGCACCGCTCAGTTCATTCAATCGTCACTGTATGTCATTCTCTGTAAAACATTCCCCAATCTGAACAACTCTTCCAACTTCAGGCGGAGGCGCTGCTCCCGGTGGTCGCTCAGTGTACATGTGACCTGAATTCTATCCGAAACAGAATTATGTGAAAAATAAATTTGAATGAAAATTGAAAATTTTGATCGAAAAAATAAAAATTTTAAATTTCAATCTCAATCTGGTGAAGAGGGAAAAGTAGAAATTTTTCGACCCTCTAAAGCTTGTGATCAATTTTCCTGCCGAATACACCGAAATATGACCACTACTGTTAATGCTTTTTGAGCGGTTCATCAGAAACAAAAGTTGTGTAAAAATACCATGATACAAAGATTAATGAACTGATTACTGCGATCACAATGTTAAGATGACATGGAAAGCAATAAAACTGGTTACATCCAACATTTGGAATGTTTTTTGGCGCAAGGATCTGTACGTCCTGGTTCTGTTTTGCTCTGTAGAACTTATTGATGTCTCCCGGGGATCATTACGGTCGTCGGTGCATTACATGTTTGAATCGGGGCATGTGCGGTAGCGAGGGAGAGACATGAGAAACTTGTTTGCCTCTTGTATTCAACTTTTATATGAACGGGGAGAGCCATATTTCCTCAAGTGTGTTTGCGAGAGCAAACATTTTTCAACTTGTTATATTATCTTCAAACGCTTACACGTAACCCAAATCCCGTACGTATCTCGTTCCACATGAAATACAGTGACTCGTTTCACGTGGGTTCTACAGACGTGATTATTTATGTATTACATATATTTATTATTTATTGTAATATAAGCTGCAGAAAAATGCAATCAGCCGTTGCTACGAGGAGACACTCTTGATCCAACTTATACGTATGTAATTGTCACGTTCAGGAGGCGTATAATTTAGCTAAAAGACCTAGCTTCACAGTTGGGATTTCTTGGTTGCCATTTGGTCGCGCAAAATACGTCGCAGAATTTTGCCACTCGGCGATTTCGGTATTTCGTTCACAAACCGGACCGCCGACAGTCGTTTGAAATGAGCGACGTGTCCTCAAATTGTACTGTACGTCGTCTCCAAAAATATTCCAAACAAATTAGAAAGAAAAAACGAATATTATTCTAACCGGCGACAAAATCAATAATGTCACTCGCTGGCACGCTGGCTCCGGGCTTCTTTACGATGAATGCAATTGGAGTCTCGCCAGCGTAGTCATCGGGCACACCTGGAAACAAATGCACGAACTCTATCGCACTTATTTCAAACAAGCGAAATTAAAAAATTTATCATACCAATTACAGCAGCGTCTTGAACACTGTCATGCTGCAACAGCAGGTCTTCCAGCTCAGCAGGGGCCACCTGGTATCAATACAAAAAAGTATCGGTTCACGCAAACCCACGTTTGGGCTGAACTCTGACAAACGAAAGCGAAAAGTTTTACTACGCACTTTTCGCTTTTTGCTTTTCGCGTTTGTCAGAGGGCAAAAGCGAAAAGCAATCAAAATCAGTCATCACTCATCTCACTCATCAATCTGGACTGTGAAACAGTTTCTTTATCGATCGTCTGTGACTAAGCGCAATATTAATGACGTTGGTTTGGTACTGTATATTTTGTGCTCTTTTCGCTTTTGTCCTCTGACAAACGTGAAAAGCGAAAAGTTGATTTTTCGTTTTTCGCTGTTCGCGTTTGCCAAAGTTTAGCCAGGCTCAGGCAATGCAAAGGTGTACCGTTACCTGAAATCCTTTCACTTTTATCAGTTCCTTCAGCCGATCGACAATGTAGTAGAATCCGTCTTCATCATAGTAACCAATGTCACCTGAATCTCCACATTCAATTAAAGGGACAAAAATTGCGAAATTCTGTGAAAGCCTATTCGAGAGAATGCGAACCCGTATGGAGCCATCCCTCGTTGTCAATTGTCTCAGCCGTTTTGGCCGGATTGTTTAGGTATCCCAGCATCATTCCCGCAGTGCGCACCAGAAATTCACCAATCTTGTTGGCACCTTCCACTTCTTTGCCACTTTCTGGATCGAGTAGCTAAAATTGCGATCCACTAGTCGTTGTAATTCATAAAACTTTATAATGAAATGCTTAATTAGTCGCTAAATTCATGAAAAAACCCACCTTGAGCTCTGTATTCGACACCAGAATTCCAACGCTGCCGTGTTTCGCCTTGTCAACGGCAATCGGAGGCATGAGATGCGACACGCCATGCTCGGTCATACCGTAACCTACAGCATGCCATCGCTTGGTGTACGTTATGCATTTCCGCCACAGAACATCAGACACCACTTAAAAATAAACCACACCTTGAACAACAAATTTCACATTTTTATGCCGTTTCACAAATTCCATAGTTAGGTCTTTGCCAACGGGGGCAGCGCCAACGAAAACACTTTCCACCGAGCTCAGGTCGTATTTCGACACGATCGGGTGTTTGGCCAGGAAGACCATCATTGGGGGTACGATGTACAACATTCGGATCTGAAACCTCAGATTGGGGAATAACGTGGGCCAATATCAAATAGAAGAATTGTCCGGTTCAGTTTTGTCTTTATCATGTAACCAGGCTTACTGATGCCACTAATCTCGACGAACGTAATACAACAGCTTGTTTATGAGCCATCAGGGAACAACTCTTACATTTGTCAAAAGTTACGGCATCAGTATTGAAATCCAGGAACTTGGTGCAAGTAGTCCGTGATTAAGGCGAGACCAGGAGGGACCGGCTTCCAAGTTTGATTCAGGTCAACAAAAGGCTTGACACAAAGTTGGGGCATAACTGTTTTTCTGACCTTGTAATCCTGAATGAATTGCAAGAACGCCTGGGGCTCGAACTTGGGCACCACGATTTGTGTGACTCCGTCCATCATACAGAATACGGACATGATGTAGCCGTAGATGTGGAAAAAGGGCAGAATCGCGAGGTTGGTGTCGCCCTTCGTTGGGAAAAGGAAGAACGCACGGCTGAAAAACACTGGTCGCAAAGGTTTTTGAACGCTGGATGCTTTGTTCGTTTAATCACAGGCAAGGGACATGTTACAGCGCAACTGTTTTGCACTCAGCTCACGACTTGTTCACTGAAGCTACGGTCAAGTGATAGGTCAGGGGATCTAACTTGAGTGCCCGGGCGTAATTGCTCTGCAGCATGTAATGGGGCACAAGCACTCCCTTTGGAAGACCGGTTGTGCCGCTGGAATACGGCATATAACACACCTGTGAAACATCAAGGATGATTATTTGGACCGGTACATGAATTAGAAAAAATAAAATGAAAAAAATTACGTCAGTTTTCGTATAAATCTTCACGTTCGGTAATTCACTGTCGTTAGGTTCGATGTCAATGATTTCAGTGGCCTTGATCAGGTTCACCCTCCGTCCCCTGTACTTTGCCGCGTCGTACGGACCGACCACAACGATTCCCTTGAATATACAGGAAATTCACCCCAGGCATTCAGGATTCACCACCTCAAATAATTATATTTTTAAGCTGCTTAGCCAACCTTGACTTGATTCGAGAATTCTTGTTCGCACAAATCGACGAAAACATCCAGCTGTCCAGCGAATGTGAGCACCAGTTTCGAACCATTGTCTTTCAGATAATGCGATAGCTCATCTGGGATTTACAAATTGCTTGTTATTGGTCACTGATGATGACCTGGACATACTATGATGAAAACTTGCAACTAGAGTCTGAAAACGGGTGCATATTTCCAAAATAATAACAACAAATCGAACTTACGTTTCTGGTAGACCGGATTCAAGCAGGCCGGCACCGCACCAATGATGTTCGCACCGAGCATCATCGGAAAGTATTCGACGCAGTTGGGCAGGGAAATGCAGACAACATCCCCTGAAATTTGCCACAAGCGTGACCAGTGCGCGGTTTGCTGCAGGCACCACGGACCCTTGATTAAAAGTGCGACCAATTAAATTTATTTCGAAAATCATTTATTGCGCCCTTCTACCTTTCTTGATGCCTCTTCGATGGAAGGCCAACGCTGAAGCCCTGGTCATTCGACTGACATCGTGGAAGGTGTACTTTTGCTTGGTCACACCGTCGATCTAAATTTTCTAGTACTTTGATAAAAATACAGTATGCATCCGATCCAGTAAACGCAGCAACTTACCATAGCCACATCAGCACCATGTTTGATGCAGGCATCAAGGAAGGACTCATGCACTGGCCGGTCCACTACGTGAACATCGGGAAGATCGGATTTGACCGGCATATCGAATCGATCGATAACTGATTCGTTCACTGTGATTGTCTTGTTGAACAAGAGAAGTATAAAACAGCAACGTTCTTTCAAAAGCAACACGAGCGAGTATGCTTGTTTGCTATTGATATCTTAGAATGGCGTTTTTCTGATAAGGCCTTCGGTAGAGGCACACACAGTGCGTGGCTGACAGAGGTCACCTGCTTTGTCGACGTTGATAACATTTTGGTAACAGAACCGCATCGAAAATATCAAAATATTTCCCGAAATTGCTGCTGCGCTCAGATGATGAGGGAAATAAAGACCGGTTAAGTTCTACCAACAACTACATTTCAACACACAGCACTGTGTTTTCATTGCAAGCATCTCTCTTTTCTGTAACACTTATTTTACAATTTCACCGTGTACAGTTGCTTTTTATTAGAAGTTATAGAACATAACAAAATCGCGAAATTTATTTTAACTGGTTGTGCCAGAAGAATTCTACTTTACAATCACAATCAGAAATGACACGGGAAAAACGTCCTTACAAACTACAAGCAATTGTGTAGGGTGTAGTTGTTCGCAGCTTTGAAAGCGGAACAAAAACGTTTTGTGGAAAATATACAAAATGGACTAGACATGAAACTGTAGCATATTTCTCTAATTGCTTTATCATAATTTCTGAAAGGAATCCGACGGGACTGCGTTTTTTTCTAAAGATCCAGAATCCTGCTTGAACCAAACTAGTACAAACTTGTCAAATTAATACAATTGTAATTCGACCAGATTTTATATACAAATGACAAAAGCACGAATTTAGGAGGTGGACACGAACAAAAATTTAACCGAAACTGTTCAAAAGGTCAAATACTGAGAAAAATCACGTGACAACCGGGCTGACAGCGAGGACTAGGCTACACTTTTGCACAAACAGGTAACGATAGAATTTGGCATCGGAACCAAATCGCAAGATAAATATTAGATAACCAGTTGGGAGAAAATATTGATTGTATATTTGCAATTATTATTCAATACCACTAAATGTAAGATAGTGGGGCGTAATTTATCGAGGTACATAGTGAAAGTGCGAAGATTTAGAACATATATGTGTATTTAGCCAACATGTTGTGCAATGCAATCTCAATTACAAATAAATTTGAACAATAAAGCATCGTCTTTTCCCGGAAAAGTGCTGCGAAATGAATTTAAATAAATAACTGTAATAGTTACAATAAATACAAACGTGCGAACATGAGTGAGTGAGAAGAAAAAATATCAGAAACATAGCATGTGTGTAGAATTATGACCATAAATTGAGATATACAGTAGCACAACGCCAATGAAGCACAGAATAGTAAATAAAATTCAAATGAACACCTACGAAACACCACTATCGACAGACAAATAATTGCTCTGAATCACAAAGTGAACATAATCATAATGTAATCAATCAGGTGGGCTGTGCACGACTGGACTGAGTGTTCGATTCGGTCCCCCCGATCCATCGGAATCATCCGTCGGTGCACGTTGATGACGCTTGATTTGCCTGCAAGTTGGTCACAGAATCGAAATACATAAAAATCACGCAAAAAGAAACGTGGACGAAAAAGTTGACAGAGTGTGCAAGTGTGTTGTTGTGGGCCTCTGTCCTGTCACATGTGCCTGCACATGGCCACCAAGCAGACCTTCGGTTGAGTCGCTCTGAACCTAATCAAGCACCAGGTTTGATACAGGCCGCTGGGTATAAATTGCCACACATAAATTTGCATCCAGGTATTAATATCTCCTTCTTCTTAAATTCTTCGACACAAATGTAAAAATTTCAAATGCAATTACCACCTGCATCATACACCAAAAACAAACCTTGGTGGCAGGGGTGGTGTGCGATCGAGTGTTTGATCAGCTGATTGTAGATCGAGCAGATTGCGGGTGGTCGATCGAAGTGCATCGGCCGATGGTGGAAACGAACGAAGCGACGATCCCGTCTCGATGCCTGAAACGTAGATCACAAATGGGAGACACCGCAACGAACGTATGTCACAGCATGGCTTAGCACATGAAAGTTACAGAGACCAGCAGCAAGCTTTTACGTATAATGACCTTTCACTGGACGATGAAACTGAAGCGCTAGTTTCAGGACAGTTTTTAGCACATGGCGACGTCCTGAAAATCGCTGCCTCCCTTTTTACAGTTCAGAGACTCAAAATTGTTTGCTAACATACCACTTTCAGCAGACGGATCGCTGCCTTGCGCTTGACTGATGTTCAACGTCCTTGGCCGTTCGGGTGGCGGTGAGCCGGGACTGTTGGTGCCTCGCACAGCTGGCAGCACGCATGATTCGTAGCTGCAACACAATCTCGCTGCGGTGACGTTTCATTGATATACATTACAAAATACATATGTATAATTTATGCCGGTGACCAACCCTGGATTATGCACAGCAATCGCTCTGGGAGCGGGCACATGACCACCCAACTGTGAACCGATCGGGGGTGGGATCACAGTGTTGAGCGTAATATTCGATGGATACTGCAATAATATCATAAAATAGGATTTGATGTGCGCACTAAAAGATCAAGCACAACGTTTCCTAATTCCGATGCCACTCACCGCCATAGCTCGACGTGGACTCGGTCCCGGAGCACCATTTGCTTCGTCACATGACCGCGTCCGATTTGATGCTTGCAGGAATTTGGCGCGATGTCGATCGGCCACCGAGTGTATGCCACTGCCGATGCCAAGTTGCTGCGTGCGCACGTATGATCTGTGCATATGGCAAGCAACGTTGGTCGCGGGCATTTTTGTATTCATGACATTTAGAGATCTATTTATCACGAGCGTCATAGTTTGCTTTGCCAACCCCAACCAACAAGCAGTTTTTACGCTGGTCAAGTTAAGAGCAATCTCTCAAAATACCGAAAAAATCAGGTGACAAAACAGATCGACATACACCACCCGAACCATGTCACCAAATTTGACTCAGACCGGTATTTTTTTGAAAACAGTGCCGCAATCCAACGCCATTCGAAAAATCCACCAACCGCGTATGCGCAGTTGGCTGGGGCTGATGATGCCTGGACGTGCTGGGTGCCATACTGATCGGTGGTGGTTGTGGTGACAGGGGTGTGGCACCACGATTGTACAATGTCTGCGTGGATTGCGTGTTGCGATGCAATGGACGCGACGGGTGCACACCTGAGGAATTGCCGTGTAAAAACAATGATTGCATTTGGGCCATGTTTTATTATCAGAACCGGAAAAAATGTCGTTTACTTACCACCAGTTGTTCGATGTTCCCCACTTTCATCAAGCGTCAGACATTGCTTCAGTTGTCCTGCAAGCAAACACATGATCGGAAACTGGCTAGGTGTCAAATTGGTGAAATAAAACAGTCGCAGGTCCTACCCGGATGTCTGATCGATCCAATCGTGGAGCTGGTTGTGGCTGTGAGCACACTGTGTTGACCAATCGATGTTCCACTGTGACGTTGTTTGGCTGCGCGACGGAACGGACTCACGCTGGGCGTTGTCTGAATCAGGAATACACATGAATATAATTGTGAGACGGCCATAAAACCAACGGCCGCACAAACATAAAAAGATAAAGACAACTCAAACGAACGTCAGTTTTGTGCGATGGTTGCCAGGTATTGAACCAGCCATCTCGTTGTCGACCCGATGTACGCGCGCTTGACGGCATGTCGAGTGACGGTGACGTGAGCTTCTCGACCGATACTGATCTGAAAGGAAACTTCATATTTCACATGGCGTCGAATTTTATACATGCAAACGAAATCATAACAAAATTGGCGACCATTTTAGTCCTGTCTTGGTCAGATGCTTCTTATTCTCAGCTAGTTTACATATTACTGATGACACTAATTCTGACCAGGGTAAAGGTTGTTGAAAGGCAGTTTGAAAACAATTTTAACGCTGGTCAAAATCAGTGGCATATGTAAATCTCGAAATATCGTTGATGCCAAAAGTAACTTCATCAAGACAAAACTGGACCAAACAAATGGTTTTACAAAAATATGACATCGAATTTGACTTTCATTCACAAACACCATTGCCCAAGAACGCATACTTGATGTCCATTCCAGCAGCAACACCGGCCAATATGCCCCCGGCCTGCAGTGCAGCCATTTTCACCAGGCCCCCAATTGAGGGGACGCTCGGCGACCACGGCGTCTTGCGAGGGGTGGATATGGCTGATGATTGTTGACTGCCCGTTGATGACTGCGAACTGCCCAAATGCGGCAACAATGGGGTGCCTGAAATATGAACGGTGGTCAATTTGAAGGCAAATGGTAAAAATTTCCAATCAAAGCGAGTTCCACTTCCACATGTGCAAGCCCACAACAAATCGGTCGCGATGCGTCATCATGATTTACAACGTGATGTCATGTGCAAGACAAATAAGTTGAAATAAAATACCGAAAATGTCAAATAAAAGGAATCTCCGAATATAACTGCGAAAATGACAAGAGCATTGGGACAACATAAATAAACGTTTTTTCGTTTAAAGAAGCATTATCAGCCAGAAGCATTATAAGGTGCAGCCCCAAGCGACAACACAGTGCCCTCACCACTATTGATTGACGTCGACCCACTTATGCGTCGATTGGGAGTGGTCGAGCGACTGGATGGCAGATCGACCAGGCCTTTGAGTCCATCTTGGAAATCTGTGCGTTGGACATTGGAAAGCGTTAGGGTTGACTTGAAATAGTCGTTGTTCCTGGTTAGTCATATGTTTTAGCCTAATCATACGTCTTTGTGAGTCACTACTTGCGTTATCAGGAAGTTTTGTCTCCAAATTGTTATGTTTGGCTCATATACGAACAAATAAACTGGAATATTCTAAGGGGTAAGGTCAGGGCGGTAAAACAAGGCTGTAAAAGGAGAACCGAGCATGCAAGTTTCACATCAATCATGCACTGAAGACAATGAGAAAATGCATAACAACACGATAAATACCGGACTCTGGTCACACACAGCACAACAGCACAGACCTGCCACGCCCATCCTGTTTGCCTGACTGGGTGACGTTTCTTCCGATTCTAATAAATTTGAGTCGGACCCGTATGCCTGCGGTCGTTTGACGACTTTCGGGGGCGGGGCTGGCGGTTCAATTTTCACAAATCCATTCGTCGTTTTCTCTTCTCGACTATTGCCATTTTTTGATTCCTTTCTCTTCTTATCATTGTCCAACACTTTGTCAGCGATGGGATACACAGCGGGCATGCGCAGATTGACACAATGTTTGGCGAGGTCGGGCGTCGAGCTGTACTTTTTGTCCGATTTGGTCGGACTGGCACACTTTTGCACAATCGCCTTGTTGTTCTGCTGTTGTCCTCTGGGTGATTTGCGACCAGTTAGACGGTCAAGCGTACGGGGCACCAAATGATTGGGCGTGGTGGACGCTTCCGAGTGCTTGCGTTGATCAGTGGTGAATGTCAGTTTAATGGGTTGATTCACGGACACCGATTTGGATCGCGTAAAGTCTCCAGCCGATTGCGACATTGGACTTGTCGGACTGCCCAGCGACACATCCAGTTCGGCACCATTCGATGCAAATGTCGTGTTGGGCGAAATCGGTGTCGTCTCATCGGTCGGGGTCGTGCCGGACGGATCTGGAGTGAACACAACACAATATTGATTGATTGGTGATGTTTCACAATACTGACTGACTGTGTACTGTACAACATCAACAAACACGGCACGCTGTGCATGGAAAGGGGCTCACCACGATACAACATCAAGAAATAAGGTTCAATCTGCTTGTGGATCATACAATATTTAGGGGGCCATTTTGTCATCATTTATGTTCCATTTCAAGCACCTACTTGTAACCACTCGCAGATTGCTAGGTCGCGCACGTGTCGGTGAGCCTGGAGGGCTTTCCGATGATGCACGCACGGTGATGTTGTGACGAAAATCTGCAACACAGATTCGAGAAACATATTTGCAAAATTCCAAACATGAACAAGTGCGAAACGCACCTTGAGGTTCAGATATCAATTTCTGATTCTTGCGTTTCTTGCCTCGCCATCGCAACGGACCCCGCCGTTCCTTCGGTTTCGGTTGCTGAATTTCGAACATTCTAGTTGGCTTGCTCTGTGATGACGAAATACAAAGGCACGATCAACTAACTTCATCCAGCCTGAGCGCCACTTCCAACTCTCGTTGCACCACCTCGATCATTCGTGACTTCATCTCCCGTTCACGTTCAGCTATTTTCTCTTCTCGATAGCGCAGCTCCTGAGGGGAAACGCGAAAAAGTAGGACCCAGCGCTGCTTGTTCAGCAAAAGATTTCAACAAATCAAGACCCCGACTCAAGACCAACCGATTCCAAACGTTTCATTTCCACAAACACCTCCTCCATTTCCTGTCGCCAAGCTTGTTGCAGTGAACCGAAATTGAGCGGATCAAGGTCGGAGAATTGATTTTGCAGATCCATCAATCTTGTTAATAAAACTCTGAAATCGATTGCAGCAATCATTGTCAGTGCGACTACAAATGTTTGACAAGGACTGGTTTAAACGCCGTTCTGCCTCAGCTTTGACATGAAACAGTAGCAAAAACACACACTCACCGAAAATTAGGTCGAGCATACGGTTCGGATTGCCAACAGGCCTCTATAATCTTGGTTAGATCTTCCGGACAGCTTTTTGGTATGGGCAGCTTCAGCGTTCCCTTGCCCACGCCGTATGCAACCGCCATGTAGTGGATGTTTTTGTATGGAGTCTCGCCGGTCAGCAGTTCCCACAGCAAAACACCATAACTGAATGATACAACAATCACGGTGACTTTAAGAATTTGTAAAATAAACTAAGAGTATAAAAGCTAACCTCCAAACATCGGACATTGCAGAGAAGGTGCTGTTCTTGAGCACTTCAGGCGCCATCCATGCGTAAGTGCCGCACACGGTCATGCGGGCCTGAAGAGTTATTGACCAATAACCTTGACTGATATCACAAACACATTTTACAAAACATTCCAGATGAACAAACCGTTTGCGTTCCTTCGCGTGCCAAGCCGAAATCCGTGATTTTCAAGGTGATTTTGTTGAACCGTTCCCGATTGACCTCATTGTTTTCGTCATATATTGGTTCCTTGATGAGCACTGAAACAATAAGCAAAAGTCAGTCATGAAGCTTAGGCAAGGTAAGTTGAAACAACGGTTATAAAGCCCAAAATACCATTTGACGACTTCAAATCTCTATGTACAATCGTGATCACAGCTTCTTCATGCAAGTAATGCATCCCGCGAGCTATTTGCACAGCCCAATCAATCAGGTTTTGAGGTGGAACCTGACAAGGAACAATATTGATTATTCTTTCACGCTGCAACATCTTGATCAATGAAATCGACTCACATCAAAATCGCTGATAATTCTGTTGAGCGACTTGCCAGCACAATATTCCATGATCAGACAGAAATTCGGGGGTTCGGTCGACATACCGTACAAAGCAACAATGTTTTCGTGCTTCATTAAATGAAACAGACGTGCTTCTTGCCGAACACCTGCGATTAATTTCGGTTTTATGGTTTATCTGTGATTTAATGAGAAAAGAGAAAAAGAAGAATAAAAAACGAACTATCGATTATGCTTGATGTGCTGCTGGCGGGGTCGTGCTTGGCTTGTTTCACAGCCACAACCATCTCACCACCTTGCGACGGCCGCCAGATTGCTTGATAGACCTGTGAAGTCATGTTTCAATCGCATTATTTTCCATTCACAGCCCTCGTCGAATCGTAGACTTTCATCACAAACCTTTCCAAACCCTCCGGTGCCGACTGGCTCACCGCAGAAGCTAATCTCATCGAAGGGTATCTCTTTCGGTTCATCATCAACGCCTTGAGCCTGCAATTTTAATAGGGCGATTTTACGCCATTACTTGTTCTTCTGTCTCTAAAATAACTGACTGAAAACACTGAATCGCATGAAACATTGATTACCTGATGCAAAAGCATTTGCATGACAGCACTGGAGTTTGACGTTTGTACGAAATTAGCGGGAAATGCACCGATCTGTCCCTCCATTCGACCGGTCCACCAGCCCTCGCCACCAGATGTTTCAGAGTCCTTGCTCAACACCTGCACGGAGGAAATTAGGCAAGTTGTCACAAAAGTGGTTTACTTTCCGTGAAAACTGGATCTTCAGTGAAAAACTCCCTCGAGACGAGATAAACACCATAGATTCTATGGAATTTCGTGATGAAAACGTCCAGCCCTATAGTTCGTCGCACACAGCTTTTTTGTCTGATCCTGCTGTCCCACCGTCCCATGATCCTCACCTCAATCACAGATCCGCGTTTCAAACTGAGTTCATCATCCCGTGACGCGTTGTACACATAATTGGCAGTGACAATTTCACGAGGTGGATTTTGACGTTGACGCATTCGAACGGGCACCTCGGGTGGAGGGACTGGGGCCGTCGCTGGCGGCGTTACCGCTGTCGACTGGGCCACTGGAAAACCGTGTACACATGTGGTTGTGCCACATAACCCATTTTGTTATGGCCAGTTTCCAGTTATGCTGGCGGATGAAAAAACCCTTTTTCTTCACGACACAGAACCAAAAAAACCGAGCCCACCGGGGATATGAAAAACAAACGAAAAAAACCTCAGCCCGCGGGAAACATCAATTTTTCCAAAGTTGAGCAAAAAATTTAGCAAAAAAATTTTGGTCCATTGCGGACGACGTCAATTCATTCCGCCAGCGTTCCTTTGGGCAAAATTAGAGGCTTCAAAAAATCTCAAAACGTCGTAACCGTATAAATCACATGGCGAAGACCAATGAAAGCCAGAACAGTTCTACTTGATATATTTTTAACGGTCAACAACGAACCAGCGGATGTGCGCTGATTTGACGACGAGCGTCGATATGCACCAATCCGGCCCGGTCTCACTGATGTTTCTGTATCGTCATTGTCGGTGCTGAAATCCTCGGATTCGGACACAGTGCGATTCGACGAGAATTGGCGTCGCGACGATGCCACTTGGGGAGACCTGCAAACGAAATGTATACGAAAAATATAAGAATCACAAAGCATTACGATGATCAGAATGATACCGCCTCCTCCTGGACCTGGTTACAGCGTTGAAACAGAGCAAAAAAGGGTGTTTTCCAAAAGAAAAGTGATTGTTTTTAAAAGCCAGTTAAAACGACAAAAAATTAACATGGGATATTTTTGAATTTTTTGTCACTGTCACCACAATGCACGAGATCTGCTGAATTTTCACCACAAAACGCAAAATTTTTCGCTCGAAGGCAGTTTATAACCATGTTTTGTCAGTTGTGCTCAATCATAACACCGTCGGTGCTTTGCTGAAGTTGTTGGTCAGTTTCTGTCTACCGTATTCCCTAAAGTAGAGCCCCCCCCCAAAAAAATACAGCCCCTCCCCCCTAAAAGGGGTCAGTGAAAAAATAGAGCCCTCCCCCCAAAATACAGCCCCCAACTTGGAATTCCCCGCTTTGGGATCGTAAAGTCAAGTTCTTGTTTAAGACACCTTATGTACAACGTTTGTGGCTGAGTATATGCTGACGTAACGCCCTTCATGGAAGATTTGCACCTAAAAACACTCAATAACGACCAGTAACACCCTGACAGAACTCCATTTTAGGGGCATTTTTGGGAACATTTTTTGAGATTTTGGGCAGCGAAAAAATAGAGCCCCCAAAAAATACAGCCCCCCTAAAAGGGTCAGTGAAAAAATACAACCCCCTTGTATTTTAGATTTTACCGTACCGTATTGTCGGAAATAGAACCCCCCCCATTAATTGAACCCCACCCAAATGGCTCGATATCAAAAATAGAACCCCCATTAATTGACCCCCCATTAATCGCACCCCACCCCCCCCCCAACCTTTACCGTACCACAGATTGGTGGTATGGCAAGGCTGTGTTGTTGGGTCAAACGTTGTTTAAGCTTGTGTACACAACAGAATACAGCTTTTTAAGCATAATTGCGTGCCACTGTTAAAGTCAGAAAATACCTAAAACAAGCCATTTTTAGGGGCATTATTAACAATGATTTTTTTCGTCGGGGGGCCAAATGAAAAACATAACCCCCTAATAGTTGCCCCCCACAAATTGAACCCCCCAAAATAACCCCAGTAAAAAAATAGACCCCCGGGTTCTATTTCCGACAATACGGTGTCGGTGTACAGATAATCACCTTTCATTTTTTCGACACTGGAAGATGTTCTCTTCGTTTAAAAAAAGTGAGACAGAGTTTTTCTTTTCTTCAACGCTGCCTGATTAAATATAAAAGATCCATCCTAATTCAAAAATAAAAAACAACTGTCGATGCCCGTGGCCGACCTTGGCGGCACCGGCGGAGGATATGGCCTCGCGGACAGCCGTGTTGCCCCAATTCCTCCTGCCAGCGACGGATCGTCTTTCACGTTCACATACGAGTGATAATCTTGCGACGTCGACGGTGTTGAATAAATTACAGCAGCTTCAGGTGGCAAAGGCGGTGGCGGGTGTTGCGGCGAGGGTGAGTTAAGAGTTCGATTCAATTGTTCGTTTTGCTGATACTGCGCCGCTCGTCGTTGGGCCATATCGCGGTTAGACGCGTACCACTACCGCACTACGACTGACAGGATATTGAGCAACTCAAATAAAAACGCCAGCGACGTAAAAATACCCGCAGTTAGCCTTCAGAAACCAGGATGACGATTAATGAATGAAAGGACATTGCTCAAATGAACAATTTTGAGCCGTTAGTGACGTTTTGTCTTCTATTTTGCTATTCTGCAACTTTGGAATTTTCCTCAGCACGATTTTTACACGAGTTGTCAAGTGATAGTGATACTGGGGGGACCGTGGGACCCAAATGGACACGGTTCACAGAAATCGAATCACAAAAACAAAAACATGCTTCCCCGAGAAACTTTTGTAAATTTTGGCGTTTTTGGACGATTTTTTTCTTTGACCCCCCCCCAATCGGGCTGGGCTGGGCCGCGATTTTGGACTTTTTAATCGGGCCGGGCCGGAGTTTTGGTCAGAATCTATCTCCGCGTCTGCTCTGCTTCCACCATAAATTTTTTATGGTATTTTTCTCTTTCAATGCCACGTGGAGGAGCATTTGAGACCGTCCCAGTCACCTCCCACGCCCTCGCTTGTGGATTGCTAGCTCCACAGAGCGTGTCGAAACCTGAATAAGTCATGCACGTTGCGACAAACCATTAAATTCAATATTTGTCCAAGTCCATCGATTTCTTCATACGGTCGTAATCAATTGACAATTCCTGTGATCGGGACATGCTCCGTTTGGTCCCTGCTGTTGCTGCTGCATCGATGTGCATAAATAAGCCGAGGTTTTCACACTTGATAGAAAGCTTTATAATGAGTGATTTATGGCAAACCTTTAGTTGTGGAACTCTTGCGTTGCGGTGGATTTGGCGTCTCGGCTTCACCTGGCGCCACCGCGTTTCGATTTTGGTGCCGTCTGCCGGCATTGAACAGTGCGCGTGACGGTCGATAGACTTTGTCACTGTACAACGCACAACAGATGAAGACGACCAAACTCAGCAGCGATAGACTGAAATCAATGCACCTATATGTGAATGGGAAGCATCAGAAACAGAAACGAACAATGGCTGACATGTATAGTCCAGCCAAATGCTCATGAGACGACTTATTTTGACGTTGGCTGGCTCAGATTTCCCTGCTCTTCGGCAGATCAAATCCCAGAGAACGAGAAACGTGCAAGACATTATACGGGTTTCGACAAAACAGAAGGAGAATGACAGTGTTTCCATGTTTTGCACGTGGTTTTTCTCTGGGAATTGTCCCTCAGAGGAACAGCAAAACCGAAGTCAGCCAACCTAAGAAAACGTCTCATGTGCAAATGGATACACTATAACTTACGCCATCACGGCTGTGAAGATAAGGCCCATTATCTGATTTCTTCAAATGAACTGGCATGTGAGTTCAGTGTGCTTCTCTAAGCACGATATAGACAACTAAAATCATTGGACACGATTATTTGCAACTATTTTCCAGCTGAACAGTTTGTTTGCAACGAACGATTACCGGATCCCACCATCATTCGATGCAGATTGGTATCCAACAACAAACACGATTTTCAGCAGGAACGGGTGCGCTCGACGGAAATAATCAGTTCAAGTTTGTCGAATGTCGGAAACCACGTGCCCCAATCATGTGTCATTCTGCATGCCCGTGCGTGTATGACAAGCTACATGCTTGGTTTCACTTGGCATTCATCCACCTAGTTTTATTTCTTTCAACCCGTTCATTCATTATTCCACCAAAGGACAGAAGGTTTATTGACCATTTAGTTAGATTAGGAATAATGATTTACAGCTGCAGATTCAATAGAATGAGTTGATAGTGATTACCATATGCTCTAGACCGGTACAAAATAACAAGCACATTTTGATCGCAAGAAGGCGTAAGCAATTAGGATTCGCAGCCGCAGGCAAACAATGGTCGCAATCACATTTCAGCCGTTCATCATTTCGGTGAACTCTGAAGGATAAAAACATAGTATGTAGTAATGGTATGCTTGGCATGAGGCTCGGCAAATAAAATAAATTTGGCATTTTGCCTGCAACCAACCGGAGAAATCCACCGTTCCCGATCCGTCTTCGTCGATCTCCTCAATGGCGGCGTCCAAGTCCTTCTCAGTCAATTTATCGTCGATGCCTGACATGATCTCGCGCAGCACATCGGTCGTGATGAATCCTTGGCCCTGAAGAATCAGGCAACGCAATTTGTCTCGTGACGTTTCTGTCCAACTTGTAATCGGTTTTCTATGACATGCTTTCTGAACAGTATACTGATGTATTCAATGTCAATATGTGTGTATGCATACCTCTTTGTCAAACAGTCGAAATATTTCTCTCAATTCCTCCTCACTGGCCGGATCGTCCTCCTCCACCGCGTTGACCAGCGCACTAAACTCATCGAACTCGAATGAACCACTGCCTGCAGAATGAGGAAATTTGCTGTGCAATTGCAATCAGGCTTGTTACTCGCAGTGTTGCGACACTCTTGGTAATTAATGGATACTTTTGGACGATCATTCCCATTGATTATAACCATCCACTCAGCACTGCAGTGGTGTGGTGATCGAAAAAAATGAGTCAGGCGATCGTATCAATGATAAGCAGACAGACTGTGCGGTCAACTCGTAAGCATCATCTTTTATTTTGCTGTGAGAGTGGAGGCTACGAGCCATGTACAACGATTGAACCATCATCCAACCACAAGCACCACCAACCATCGTCATCAAACTCCTCAATCAGCTGTTTGAGTGTGGCTGAGGTGAAGCTGACATCCATCGCTTTTAGAATGGACGCAATCGACGTGGCCTCAATGTAGTCCTTGCCTTTGGCGTACATCTCGAAAAAGTTCTGCAGCTCCTCTTCGGACGGCTGTAAGTGATCGATCGGTTATATTCTGTGGCAGAAACTTTAAGCCATTGTTTAGGCCAAGCTTTGCTCAATGGCTTTGCGACCAATTAAGCAGGATTTGTCTGTAGTAAGCCAAACGGCTCCAAATTAGCGTGCAGCTCCGAATCGCAGAAACATAAGAACAATTAAGTGAATTGCCGAGGGCACGAGCTTTGTGACCACTTATTCCTGCAACAGAGGTCTACTTTGCGTCTTGAATGTTTGGTCTTGTTGGGGTTCTCAAAAACACAAGTTTGCAACATGAAAAAATATGCTGTCCTCTGTTTGCAACAAAGCTGCAATTATTTTTGAAAACTTCCAAAATATCAATGAGCAAAATATCACAGAAGAATAAAAAGGTATGCTAACAAGTTTATCTTTATCACTTACCATTTTGAGCAGCTCTCAACACGCTTGGACTTCGCTGAACTTGGATAAAACGGAAGTCAATATGTAGGGGACCCTTCCAAATTCAAAAACAATGCGTGTGTGTTCCGGGCGATAAATAACGCCAACAAAGTAGAGCACAATCTGAAAGGTAACGCCCGTGGTCGGTAAAAGTATAGTCGCTCATAAAGTCACATTACCTTAAAGACTCGCTTGAACTTTGGTTCACGATCAAGTTACACCCTTTTGGTCTGTTGCTTGTGTGTCGCGGTGTGTGAAAGCGGCCATTTTGCGGAATCCAAAGTATTCAATTACAAGCCTCTCTCTCAGATGCGAACAAAAGGGTTGCAGCTTTTAGGATAAAACATGTTTTTGAAGTGTGTTTTGTTCTTTTTGTGTCAGAGAAAACAAGAGTGGGACAACAGTCAACGCGCAATTACTATTACCGACCAGGGAATTGCGGGTTGTGATTTTGTAAACTGCCGTCAAGATACAGTACCATACATAGAACGCGGAAGCTGTAATAGGTATAATACCATGTATTATACGTATCATACCTTGAGCTGCACATTTATTCCATTATTTTACCGATCATATGCTCTTCAGAAAGATCACACAGAAAAAGGAATAAGACAAAATACAACAGTAAAACGAAAGCACAGTGCGAGGCAGCATAAAGACAAAAGCGAAATTTTATGATCAGTTCGGCTGTGGTGTCACTTTAAGACTTCCTGCAACGCCCATATGCTGCCGTAATCGACAATCTGTGTCAACCAAGCGTCCATAACACCGATGAACTGGGGTGCAGTCAATGCGGGCAGCACGTGGGATATGAACTGGTGACAGTTCTTTGTTGAGACCGCCTCTTCCGCCAAAACGTGCAGCTGGTCGAAACGCGAGTCTTGAACGTCGTACTTGATATCTGGCTTGTCGCCTGCAGAAACATTGCGGCCATAAACATGTCGATCGGTCCTGTATGCGTTTCATACGCATCTATGTTTCGACCAGCGTTAAAGTTTATCATGAACATGTTGAACAAGCTACGGTGGTCGAAACTAGTCGCATGAGTACAATACATTTTTTATCCTGAACGACTGAGGCAGGACCAGATCGAGGTCAATATGTTTGACAACGACAAACAATAGGGAACAAACTCTCATTGAATGCGACGATGGCATGGTGCAACAAGCCAAAACAGTGCACATTGCAATGAACTCAGCCGAACCACACAAATAACCACCTTGTCCAGTCATGTATTTGATCCAAGCAGCCAAAGCGAATGCGATGTATTTGATCGGCAAATGTCCATCGATCAATTGTGCGGTCCCGTCGGCGACAAAGAAACTGAATTTGGTTGAACCATCGAATGCCAGACGCGACAGTTGATCACTGATCGCTGGGTTACTGTAAGTGATAATCATGCTTATGTTACAGCCCTGGCACTTACAGATTACATGTCCCTATGTCAAAAACAATGGTCATGTGCAGAGCCGAAATAAACTGCTGACTGGTGCCACTAATTTCGGCCAGCGAGAAAGGTCGGCTCTTACAAATAATTTTCAGACAATAGGGTTATGCGAACAACCTGAATCTTTCGACGAGAATGTCACAATACGATTTGAGATCGACCCCCGGCACGTCAGGCACGGCCGGCAACATTTCCTGCATGTAGCCCTGCACGAACTTGCGGATCTGCAAATCGGAATGGATTTCAAAATGCGTGGGGCAGCAATTGAACAGGTGAACTATCTTTGTATACAGTATCTGTAGCTCATGATTGGCTCTTGTGTATCATTTTGGTTTGTGGCAAATGATTTCCAATTCTTTCGGTTGCACTGCACACGCTACTGACAAAATTCGCTGTAACATCATAGCACCCCGAGCACTTTTGCACGAAATCAACACTATTCAAAAATAGCTGTGCATTGTGAAAACAGCATATTGTACACCGGTCCATTGTTAAGAAACTGTAAGGCATTCTTATTCTAAGGTTACCATATCAACCAACAACAATTACAGTAACCAACCAAAGGATCAGCCATTGCACCATCGACCGTGCTGTGTCCAACCAATATAGATATATAAGCGAGTGCACTATGCGCGCCATTCAACAGTCGTAACTTCATCAATTCGTACGGGCGCACATCTGACAAATCCGAAACACCATAAACTTGCAGCAACGTATTGTCCTTGTGGACACCATTTGGATGAGGAATATAGCCGTTCGACGACATGTTCGGAGCCATTTTATGATGTTAAAAAGTTTATCCAATTGGCGTTGGGTTTTTGGAAGCTGAGCATAGTCAAATGACGTTATTTTTGGAAGACGCGCCTCTTTTATAGTGATTTCACAACTTTGTTCACGAACTTTCTGAACACAGAACCGAATCTGTTTATAGTCCAGCCACCAGCTCATGAGACGACTTTTTTTAAAGCTTGCTTGGCCGCATTCAAAAATGCTCCAGATACACGTGTTTTCGCAAACAAAAGAAAGAGATTGGCTGAGGGAGATGATGACAAGTTCCAGCTGGCTGACCTCAATTTGTTGCGTGCTTACGCGAACAGCAGCGATGTTCAGCACACAAATGTTTTGGGAGTCAAAAGGGAATTTACGCACTGAGTGGAGAGCGTGTTTTTAAAAAATATGTGCGTTTCTCTTTCTTTCATTTCCGAAATACGTGGAACCGGAACATTGTTGGATCCGCACAAGCCAATTTCAAAAAAAGTCGTCTCATGAGTTCGTGGCTGGACTATACACCAAGTCACGAGACTGACCTGGGGCGTTTTTTGACGCAGCGGCTATAAGCAATACCTTTTGATGGTTTTTCTGCCTTTGCTGTATTCGCACTTGCATTAGTCAGAGGCAGACTGAACTATGTACGCACGAAAGTGATCAGATGACTGACATTTACCACGTCAACACAAATGCAGTAACAACCGAAAGTGAAATCTGTACGGCGCGCCACCTGTTTTGCTCCACTTCGACATTCCAAAAAGGTTGCCCAATGTGTAAAACGTGGAACCAGGAATATGTTTGTGTTTAAAGTTAGTACCACGTGGGAGGGCATTCTGCACGTACACGTGACTCACTTTTGTAACACAATAAGAACTAAACAAGAACTTAGCACGGCTTGGTTGGTGCCATTTACATGCAGCTGCGCAAAAAGCTAAAAGTGAGCGAAAACGCATAACGCAGCTCGTAAAGTTCCAATTTTCGCCGGCAAAAACTGCCCAATTTCAGCCGCCCACACTGACATTCGCAACTCCGGTTACTAAATTGAAACCTTTATTGTAGCTTTACAAATTGCGTTTCATAAGTGAGGAAAACAGTTATTCTCAATTGGATTCGTCGCTGAAGTATACTGTATCTGTAAGTGTGAGTTTAGATACAATACGCACGTGTTCGCTCCGGCTAGCTTTATTGATCGGCCACACACAGAAAGCAAACGGCCGTCTTAATTCCATCCCAATTGAAGCAAGAAAATGTTGACGAATCTCTCTTGTGAATACTCTGTGACTCCGATACGCTACAAAGAAGGTAAAAGATACATTGTAAAACCTTGCAGTTTTGACCAACCTAACACAAACTGTGCGCCAACATGATGCCATGCGGGTCGGCCGGCCATAAAGTTGTCCTCAATTATCCATTGATGGTAAGTTTCACATTGGACTGGCCATGCGTCGTGCACACCTTTGCCACGTACATAGTCGATCAAGGTGGACTCGGTGACAGGCGTTATGCAATCTACCATGCTATTCGGGAAACTGGCTGATGTTTCAATGCGGTGTAGCAGACTGCAATCAGAATTTAGACAATATGATGTTTAGATTCAAGAATGAAATTTGTTCGAGGTGAGCGATGGGTGAAGATTACCGTTCGTCATGAAGTTCTCTTGCAAATGCCAACATGGCCTCCCGCAGTCGATTGCCGTTTTCAGGCACGTTGTCACAAGACAGCAGTGTAACAGGGCTACTGCGCTGGAAGAAAACTTAGATTTTCTCGTCCATTGAATTTAGCGAAGTTGGCTGACCCAACCTGCAGCAACATATGACTAAGCAGACCGAGCGCGGTCTGTGGATTTTTGTCTTCGAATGATTTCAGATCATGTTGCACGGCTGTGTTCGTTAGATCCAGTTTCTGTTCGCTGTTCAGGCAGTATCCAGCTGAATAAACGTTGCATGTGCTCAAACTGACACTACAATAACTGTGTAAATCAGACACCTTCAGTGATGGTCAGCGACACGATTTTCGTTCGCTCTTCACTCAGTAAATCCACGATTTCACGTTTTGTTTCAAGGTCTTTTCCATGATGGTACCCCACAATCGAGCCGATTATTCGAATGTCTTCGAGTGGATCACTTTTAGAAACTTCGGTAACAACATACGGATCAAAACTGGACGTGAAGTGAGCGCGTGGTCCCCTGAATGTGGAAGGAAAGTGTGGATAGGCCATTGACGTTCATTTGCCATGTAGAAAACGCGAGATCAACCAACCTTGACAACAATGTGTACAGTCCTTGTTGATCCGCAAGAACCTGTGCCATTTTCTCATCACTTGGCACGATGCCAACACCTTCGATCGCCCATTCCTGCCCGTTGGAGTGTTCGGACAGCAAATGTGTGTACAATGCCTCAAGCAATGGGTTTGGGTTACATCAAGCTGTATATTCGTTTTATGATGACGACCCGGTGCACCACTGTTTTTACGTACGAAAAATAAGTCAAAAGCGCTTGGCTCGGATCCAATATAGTTATCGAGCATCAAACACGCGCTGTGAACCCTTTTTGGTTGCCAGTTAGATGTAGGTGGCGCATCAAATTTCGTCAGTCCGAATGGACCAGATGGTCACAGTTCCACCCCACCTGATGAGCTCTGTGGAAGCCTCCAACGCCAACGTGAACAATTCGGCTGTATGCGGTCGAGTCGACATTGAAACTGCGCTTGTAGCTCGGTGTTGGAATTCCACTGGCTTTTGCCGATGTGAGCAATTGGGAGGAGGCCATTTTATAAAATTATTCAACCAAAAATGAAGTAAAATACATGCTGTGCGTGCCCAACATGAAAGCCGCAAGTATCGTTGCGTAGCCGCTCTTTCGTTATCACCCGGTGCATTTTTGACAATAAACCACACAGGGGTGTCAAGGCCATATGGTGCGTTTGTGATAACGGTCCGGATTTATGACGCAAACAGTCAAATGCTGTTTATCGATGTCTTTATCATGCTGTAAGTAGGTTGAAAGCGTGTAACACCTATGCAGATACAAAAGACGACCGTGGCAAGAACTTCATAACGACAACTTTGTATCGCAAATCAAGGAAACTAACAGAGAAACACAAGGTGTTATAGGAGTGATGTTTACATGCAGCAAACCAACCAAATAACAACAAACATACGAACGTTAACGTTGGTTGTTAATTTCCACCTGTTAGCAGTTACACACAGTGTACCCTTTTAGTGAAGTCTTGATGTACATAGATGTAGAGTAACTCTGTTTATGTTCGAAGTCCACCGTGAATCACCACTCTTGAATATTCATCTTCTAACTATAATGGCCCTGCAAATTACCAGCTAGGATCACTGTAAAGATGGTAGACTGCAGATCCGAGAATAAAGCTCAGTTCGCTTGCGCTGCAACGAATCAATGACTTCATCGACAGTTTTATCGACGAGCGAATTCAGTAGCACGTCCCGAATCACCGATCGAGCACAGAGTCGCACCAGAGCACCCTTGTCCGATCCAGGCACATACAAGGCGGTGTGCCTGTGTCTCCTGATGTCCCGGGCAGTCGCCACATGCTCGTTCAGACCCGAACGTAGTTTGTAATCCTTGCCACAAGTGCAAATATACGGCCGGACTTGGCTGTGTTTGAGTCTCAGATGGATATTGCGCCCCGATGCCTGTTTGAATGTCTGTTCACAGTGCGGACATTGATACCCGCGTGCGTCCGAGTGGATCTTCTTGTGATTGGTCAAATTAGCGGATTGTGCAAATAGCACGCCACATACATCGCACTCGAATGGCTTTTCACCGGTGTGCACACGCAAATGCGATTGGAGGTATTCGTTCTTTGCAAATGTCTTCGAACATGCCACACACGAGAATCGTTTAATTTCATTTTTCATTCTCTCCTTCTTGTGATGGTCTCGATGTCTACGTAGCTCTTTCTTCAATTTAGTTTCGAATGTGCACCGTCTGCATCGCAACACTCGTTCGTGTGCGGTTCTAACGTGTGAGTTCAATTTTGCGAGTCCGTCGAATGTTTTGTGACATTCAGCACATACGTGTAGCAACGGCGGTTTGACATCCTGGAACGTTTGAACTGAATATATGCCGGTATGAAACTTGACGATTGGACGGAACGGTCAACCCTTAACCACATGACGTTGCTCCATTTCTAGATTAATGCCACTACCAGGGTTGTTTCAAAAAAAAAAGTGGTCAATTAAAAAATTTTTTTTTAAAAAAAAAATTTTTTTTTTTTGAAACTCAGATTTTGCTTTTTTTTTTAATAAAAAAAAGTTGCCCAAAATGGGCTAAAATGTCCAAAAATGGCCTTTTTCGAGGCAAAAAATTGGCACTTTTTTTCTGTGGACGAGACAATTTTTCCAAAATCGCGCCTGCGGCGCCCTGTATTGTCCCCAAATCCGTACAGGGATGCGCGGGGCTGGTCTTTTATAGTGATGTGGCACCGATAATGTACTACTACATGCTACTACACATGTATATATGCAGGTCTGGTGCAAAACCGGGCGCGCAAAGTCGATCTGACGCGCAAGATTTGGGCTGTAATCGATATTTTGATGGTCGTATATCAGATATACGGCATTAGATGCATTAAAATACGTTGTACGGCATGCTACAATACATCAGAGTAACATCGTTAGTGAACATCAACCTCAGACTGGTCGGAGACCATGGAATCTGCACAATACTACCGGGTGTCACCACACAAGTTCGGTCTGAGGCGAAAATTTTTCAATTTTTGAAAAATATGTTGTATCGATTTCATTTATCCTGAAACGTCGTTTGCAACACTTTTTCTAATAAAAAAATTTCTAAAAAAAAAAAAAAAAAAAATTCCAAAAAAAAAAAAAAAAATTTTTTTTTTAAAAAAAAAGCTCGTTAATAAAAAAATTTTTTTTTCAACCCTGGCCACTACCTTGGCCGAGTATCACCAGGCATTGTCAAAGTCACATGACAACGTCAAAGTTGGCATCACGTACCGCCTTAGTTTGGGGCATTGTTACGAAATCCAAAAAAACAGGATGAAATTCAGGCATCTGTACCTTTTTCGCTCGTCGCTGTGTGCGATGCAATGGTCTGGCAACCACCTCGGCCGATGGTGCACCATGTTTACATTGCTGGTGTCTTCTCACAGCTTGAATGGTCTTGAAGTTTTGACCACAAACATCACACACATGTGGTCGTGCTAACGAATGTTTGTAGATCAGGTGCTGTTGGAGATTACCTGATAGCTGATAATCGTGATCAGATATTGCGGACGTGACCAATTGCTTATCAGTCAGTTCTATTCAATTCTACGCACCACACAGCCACGTGACACAGATTGAGCTAATCACAAATGTGACAACGTCATTGGTCATGCGTCAGTCAGCTTTTTCACAACTCACTTTTCTGCGAGAACGTTGCATCACATTGCGAGCACGTATACGGCCGTTCACCCAAATGCACCACTTTGTGATGCCTGCGAACTTCGTAATCAGTCGAACCGACGTATGCACAGTCGACACATTCGGGTTTAGTTCGCACCGTTTTCTTTTTCTTCACATACTTGCCCATTCGAGATGCTCAGCGATTACTGTAAATTGTCCCGATGACTGTGCCACGGAAACTGTAATTATGAGCGGCCAATAAAAAGTACTCGTTTGGAAGCAGACCAATTGATTTCACGCAAAAAACAGCATGATAGAAGCAGCACTGAGGACCAAAAATTGCCGCTCCTGTTATTTATTACACATTTCCGATAAGTACCAAATTTTCCGGCGTAACATTTACAGGCACATATTGTATCACATCAATGGACCGAAAGAATCCTGATTTTTCAAGGAAGTCTCGTCTTCCTAGTTCAAGTAATAGTTTGGCGCGTCGACCCAAGCGTTCTTTGTCTGCAGCAGAAATTTCTTCGGATTCAGAAGAAACTGAAATGTAAACAGTGATTAGGTTTAGACTCTTAGCTAACAAAACTATAGGCTAATAACGAAAGATTACGTTCTCTTTTTCGCGACAAACCATCCAAGTTTACCTTTCTCACATTTTTGCCATCCAGAAGTGGCCCAGGACGAGATTTTGAGCAAATTTCGGAAATCAGCCTCGTTTTGGAATCCATTTTGTTGAAGGACCTCCCTGCCACAATAATCACGCCAGTTGCAACGATGGTGACAGCATGACGCGAATAATAGACCACACAACTGAAGAAAAAAGCAATCGATGTAATCCGCAGAACCTCAAGCAAAAACAAGATCACACCTTTATCTTTTGGCCTTGCGCTGCTTGTTGAACACATCTGATGGCCAGATCCGTTGCCGCACCACAAGCGTGCTTGGCTAGGCAGAAAATCCTGAAAAACTGCAGTTTGCAGTTATGCCTGAAGTGCCCATTTTTATTGCCATTCCACTCCTTCACCAGTGGCCTGACCACAAGTTGATCCATTCCAACTGCACCTGCTGTCAGCGTCCTCCTTCACGTCATTCGTAACCCATGGCACTTTAGCAAGCACCAGATGCTCAATGGAGCACCTAAGGCGATGCACATTTGTCAATTGACTGGCACCGAGCTTGTTCTCGAATTTATTGCGACTGCCCGATCGCTCGATCAACAGAAATTGAGGACAGGTCGACAGTGACCCTGATTCGGGCAACAATGAACTGGCCAGCCTGAATGAACAAGGTCAATTATATCAGGACAAGTTCGATAAAAACAAAGACGAATAATAACGTAACAGCAGTGAGTTTTGCCAGTTTCGGCCTGTTTTCACAGACGGGCGAGGTGCCAGACCTCGTCGGTGCAAAAACCTCTGGCCAATTGACCTCCAAAAAGGACCTCGAGCAGATCTTATTGCTCAAGTAAAACATCAGTGCTGCGCACAAAAGTGCAAGCCAGCGAGAGAGGGCAACGAGTAATTGAACCCCAAAACATACCAAAACGTCAACTGAGCTTTTCCAGCACCGAATTCGGCAAAAACCATGCGATCTGGTTGGACGACTTGCGTTCTGGAATCCAACAGAAGTCCAATTAGCGACGACTGCTGACGTAGCTGCTTCACTTTATCGGGACCTGGGCAGAAAAGGAAACACATGATATGCGGCATTATTAAGGTTAGAGGGCCGCCGGATGTTAAAAAGTGTAGGTGTCGGATGCCTCCAGATGTTGGGCGTCGGTTTTTTGTGACCCTACACCCGACACCTACGGTTCAAAACATTAAATTTCTGAGAGAAGAATTTTGAGAGAAGTTTGCCAGTGCCAAATGTTTCCGAAGACGCAGAATGTGACATTTTGATCTTTATTTCGTTTGCAAAAACTTGAATTCAGTAAAAATTGCACTAATAATGCAAATGATCAACATTTTGTCTGTTTTTGGTTCTAAAAACTAGATGTCGGGTATTTTTAAAACTGTCGGGTGTCGGGTACTTCCAGATGTCGGCTGTCGGTGTCGGGTACCCCTCCCCCGACCTCTAACCCAAGGTATTATACTTGGCGCAGCAGGCCTAAAATTGTTCAGAACAGAAAGCTTTGAACAAACCAAAGTCGCCGGAAGTGGCTGCTTGATCACACGGATCAAAGTGGTGTTCAATCAAGTCGATCTGCGGTAGACTAAGTGCTAGCAGCCGCTCGATCGTGGACTCCTCCGGAACGCTGTCGCCTTTTGTCTGAATATGAGCAGCCGTTCAGAGGAGCACTCGTGTGCAGGTGTTTTGTGATTCTATTCGAGGATTTACGCAAGTCAAAGTAAAAACATTTCATGACACTTTATCTCAATTGGCCTTCTTACCGCAGGCTCTGCATTTGCTCCACGATTAACATCCCTAGCGATCCATGGCACATCTTCGTCCAGTTTCGCGTTGCATCTGTGCCGCACATGATCATCTAGTTGCGAAACATCAACGCTGTGTTTCGGATCAAGAGGACACGGCACCCGGCTGCAAATGCGTCGGCAAGTCTGCGATGAACCACAACGATCGAACACAATTTGGAAACTGACCTTTGGCCATCATCCTGACCGTCAGATTTCAACAAATGTGCATGCTCTCCGCAATACACTCGTCCGATTTTGGTCTGCATTTTGCATCGACGCTGTTTCTTCGGCACAATATATTGACACCGAGATGGGTCATCTTCAGATGGGCGCTTCATCCTTAATTCTGTGCAATAGGCAATTGAACAGTGGTCATCACATAACAACCAATTAAGGTACAAAACGCAAGAGGATTCGACGTGGACGATACCACACTGACGAACAACAACAATCTGTCAGGGTTTCACACTCTCATACTCTATAACTTTTATCCCATTCCGAAATATGATGTGAGCATTGAAAAAAACAATGTCTCTGTTTATTCTTTTGACAAAGTTGTGAAAGCTTCGCTGGCACATAGTATTGAGGCAACGAAACATTGGCCGCCGGGTAAGAAATAACAGTCTCGATCTTTCTTTAGCTGCTGCTAAAGTACGAAGTCGATAAAACAGAGTCTACCATTAGGATGGGATCACGGTCAGTCACGTTGTAACTTATACAGCAAAACGAGCAAAATTTTTCAGACTTGGACAATACTTTAGTATTGTGTCGTAGGTCCATCAATGAGCAACGGTTCAGAAATTGTATTGTATTCATATTCATCGCGGGGCACCGCCAACCAGAGTTTCAGTCGAAATGCATCAACACCTGAAACAAATAAGCACTAACAAACTGATTTGTGTTGGAATAGGGCGGCTAAGAGAACAGAAACATACCATTCAAATAATATCTAAACAGTCTTTTGGCACGTACAAAGCCCAAATTTTCATACAATCGTAAGGCAGCCGAATTGGTGATCTCAGTTTCGAGGACAATCTGAAAAGCGCAAAACAATCAATAACCAGTGACCAAAATCCATTAGGGCGCTGCCAGGTAGATGCGGACTGCGGAATATTCACGACCCTGTAGTAGTATATCGCACTAGCAAACACAATCAAAAAATGTTTCTATTGTCCGCAAACCGCAGTCCGCAAGTGCGGCCAGGTAGATGCGGACATTGGGCATAGTTTTTTTCAATGTCCGCAGTCCGCATCTACCTGGCCGCGCCCTTATTGAAATCACATTATAAAAAGCAAAAAAGACCTTGGCTTTGAGAACAGACCTCATCACAACCCTCCGCCTGCATTTTGTTGATAACACACGTGGCCAGACGCGATCCAATCTTCAGTCTCCTGTACGCTTGATCAACAGCCAACATTGCGATGTAGCCGGATTTGTACGAATAATTCGATTTACTGTACACGTCGTCCTGTTTGCATACGATAGCACCAACGTACGACCCAGATTGGCGGTCGCGCGCCTCAACATTGGGCAAACAATAAATTTGAAATCAGCTAACCTGTAAACTTCAACTTTGGATCAGCCAAAAAAACGCACAATTTCACAGGCACAGCAAAGACAAATCATAAATTTAACCAGATAGCACAACGACGGCCAATTGTGAACGAAGAATCGATACGTGTATATTGAGTAGGGCTCGGACAGATCTTTTGTGATCAGACGCATGATGTCAGGCAGTTGCGTTTCGTCGACGTACGGCACGATTTCAATCGGATCATCAACCGAACTCGTCGAATCCACCGTTGTACTCGTGGTTGGCCTGTAGAAAAGGAAATCTGAATTTTTGGTTTTTAAGTTTCAGGGCCCGGCCCGGTCCACAAAGCACAAACACTAACGTCAACATATAAACGTAGACATAAAAGAGAAATTCTTTGCGTTTTTGGTCGTAATTTTCTCTTTTATGTTTGCGTTTACATTAACGTTAGTGTTAAGCTTAACCAGAGTTTTTGCCATTTTTACTTGCTCAGTGAGGTAGCATACAGCCAGTGTTGGAGGTGGGGGGGGGGTTTGGGGGGTAGCGCCCCAGTACAGTAGGTATCCCCCCTCGCCTGGTACAGTAGGTATCCCCCCGATTTTGCCCCAAAAGTGCCAATTTTTGACCAAAATGGCCAAAATTAGTGCAAAATCAGTGGTTTTTACCTCAAATTACCCGAAATTCGCGCGCTACGCGCGCAAATACTACGTTTTCACACGATTCCACGCATAATAAACACATAAAAAATTTTCACCCCAAAACCTAACCCCCCCCAGGTACATAACCCCCCAGGTCATCGGCTCTGGTACAGTAGGTATCCCCCCTCTCCGAGCGCGGTACAGTAGGTATCCCCCCCTCCAGAGTACCTCCAACACTGCATACAGCCTAAAATCGAAAAATTTTCGCGCTTCGCGCGTTTGTTATCGCTTGTCATGTAGTTCTGTGATAAGGGGAACATGCAGTCTTGTTGTGTTAGCATGTATAAAGCGGTACGATGTCCTATAACGGCATTCACAACTTCAGTTTATTGAAACTGGACCAGTAGCTGGCTTCCACTGGCTTGCGGATTCGACGAACAAAAGTACTGGCGGACTAGTCCAACTAATGACTCGTGACCGTCGTGGGGTATATTATGGATCAATTATGAGACACAACACATGGGATACAAAACATTCTCTGTTGGTAACCGAAGTGTGATCCAAACTGTACTGCGCAGACCACAGGCAAAAAATCGTACAAAATTGAGTTTTCTTAGCAATCCCTCGTGCCCGTGGTGTAAAATGTCAAAATTTTTACGGTCAATTTTTAGGCAATAATACCCTGTTCAGCACCATAACGCACCAAAACAAAACTAAAGTAGTGCTAAAACAACATATTTTACCCAATTTTGAAATGCGCTAGCATGTTTCAAAATGACCCAACCCAGTAGATTTTGCCAAATGAGCCAGCGGTGCATTTTGAAAAACCCCTGAGCTTAACGATAGTGCTGCGACATCGGTTAAGGTAATTAGGCTTTCGTGGACCGGGCCCAGGTCAATTAATTTTACTTCCGATTCCATCCAACCTTGTTTGGTCGCTATTTAGAGACGATTCATCAGCTTGACACGACGAATTCGTCGTCTCCACGATCGACTGTCGGTCACATATTTCAGGTTCAGATGTTTTATTTTCATCAGGTGATTGGATTAAATTTTGAGAATCGATTACACACGCAGTGGGCGTGGGCCCGACGATTTTTATTTTGCACCGGTTTAATGTGGATAGCAGCTGCCCAATTGAATTATTACCGATTGCGTGTTGCAGTTCAGATTGACCAGAAGATCTGTCAACATCCCGATTGTTCGATGAAAGCTTGGTTGAGCAGATTGCTCTTTTTGGTGTATTTGAAACTGTCATTAGCCCTTTTGCAGACTGTGACGTCGTTACGACAGGTCCAGGACCGTTCTTCCTGTCCACAAAGCTGTCGCGCATTGAACATTCAGTTTCTCGATGCGAACTTTTGTCAGTGAGAGCGTTTGAATTTTGTTCGCAGCCGTTTTCCATTTTTCACACCGATTAGCAGTGCGTCTCTGTTCGTCCGTTGGTTGATTCGACTCCAGTCAGCCAACCAGAAGATATGACTACCTATTGTTTCCATTCCATTTTCCTAAAAACGGACTGAATTTCTTCATCAGTTTACTGACACTGAAGTTGAAAAATTCGTAAAAAAGCACCGCCTCTGTTCCCCTCCGGACCAGGAACTACACTGGGTCGAGGTAACCCGGCCCGGGCTAAGTAAGACGGGTTTACAAGGATGTGATGCAGGGTAGTACTTGGCGCTGGCGGGGGGGTGGGGGGTCCCCCCAAATTTATCTGTCTATTGTCAACACTTTTTGATTTCATCTATCTATCGTCAACACTTATGGGCTAATCTATCTATCGTCAACAAATTTTGGGAACAATCTATATCTATCGTCAATACATTTCGAACCCAAAATTGACATTTTTGAGCTCTATTACGGGGGGCTCTATTCCGGGGGGCCTCTATTAATTCACTGACCCGAACCGAACCTGAAAAATTATTCCCAGAAATACCACCCAAAAACCCCTAAAAATGGATTTGAAAGGATGTTTTTTCGCTTGTAATCGCATTTATTCGTGTCTATTCGTCAATTAGAGGCATATTATGTGCTCTGAACGAACAACAAACGTGCATAAATGTACCTCCACTATCAAGCCTTAATACACAACTGTATAGGGGATTTAGGGGGGCTCTATTTCGGGGGGGGGGGCTCTATTAATTCACTGACCCCTTTTTGGGGGGGCTGTATTACGGGGGGCTCTATTCCGGGGGGGCTGTATTTAGGTTTTTACGGTATCTTGATTTTTGGCGACCCCCCACCATTATGAGATAAAAACCTTTGGAAAATCATCCAGGTCCCCTTGATCATCAGGTTTAACCGCTACACGCAGCTGGCTGTGTGTGCATTAATTAATACACGTGTGTGTATTGGACAGCAGCAGCGCTAGATATAAGTAGCAGCGGTTAGACGGCAGTGTGTGTCGGTTCGCTGGCTCAGCGGCAGTGTAGTTCCTGGTCCGGAGGGGGAACAGACGTACCCTCCACTATTTTCGGAGGGGGAACAGACGTACCTACCCGGGGGGCGGGTGGGGGGGGGAAGTCCCAATTTGGGGGGGGGACGGAAAAAAGTCATTTTTTGAGGTC
This sequence comes from Rhynchonema sp. JSB1_4, assembly GCA_030248065.1. NCBI lineage: Eukaryota > Metazoa > Nematoda > Chromadorea > Monhysterida > Xyalidae > Rhynchonema > Rhynchonema sp. JSB1_4. Next base: position 65,780 of record JASAMV010003076.1, read on the forward strand.
GAAAAATTGGACTACTTTTGCCTTCTTTTGCGAAAAATCCCCTATAAAAGGGTATTTTGGCGTTTTTTTGGAGGTTTCACCTAAAGTTTACCTATTTTTGGCCTAAAAATGCCTATTTTAGGCCTAAATTTGCCCATTTTAGGAAAAAATTGGGGGAGCAGACGTACCCGGAGGGGGAACAGTGGGGCAGGCGTACCTCGGAGGGGGAACAGACGTACCCGAGGGGGGGTCCCCCCCCTCCCCCCCCAGGAACTACACTGCTCAGCGGTTAAGGCGTTGATGAACTCATGCCTGCGGGACCGCTGGTTCGAGTCGAGTCCCGCCGGCGCTGGTGAATTTTTTTTTTGTTTTTTTTGTTTAAACTAATTTGTACATGCAGAAAATAATGAGAAATAGTGTTTATAACAGTGAAATCGGGGTTGGGGTGTCAAAACATAGCCATCATTTTTTGTTTGTTTTCTTGAGCTTAGCCTTAGGCTCTTAGGCTTAAGCCTAGGCTTAGGCTTAGGCTTAGGCCTACGCCTAGGCTTCTTAGGCTTGGGCTAAAACGTAATCTGAAGCGGCTGGCCTCAAAACGCCGTTTTCTGCCTTTTACAGGCGTGGATGATTTTCCAAAGATTTTTAACTCCTCTTCATCTATCTATCGTCAACATTGGATCGACTCGACAACGCGAAATTTTTGACAATTAGGCTGCGGGTTTTTGGCTTGACCGTTCACTTGATGTTTCGGTTTCGTTTCTTTTTGATCACCATTTTCGAAATTCGTGGCCTGTGTTTAAGCCTTGCGTTTTTTGTGAGAGCGTCAAAAATGAAGTTCAGTTCGTTCAAGTAGAAATTTTCTCTTGCATTTCAAATTTTCAGCGGAGAACATTGATCAACGGCTATCAACGTTCTGGTTCTTCCACCATGATCATACGGCACGTATGGGCATTCCATCGGGTCATGGCACTTTTTATACACACAGCGCATGCAGCAGCACACGCCATCTTCTAAACATAGTGTACACTTTGAGCGAGTGTCATACGTTGATGGTCGCTTTATAATTTACTAAGTTTCCATTAGCTTCTTTACATAACACTTTTCTGCACTGTTGCAAAATTTGGGGATGTTTCAACGGATAACTGCAGAGAATAGATGTATTCATTGACGGCAGAATGCAGCATGCAGCCTGTGTGTGTTGAGTGTCATGAGCTGGCGAACTGCCTATACCCTGAACCAGGAAAAGCAGAGTGCCACCTGCCACACGGTCAGACCTACCTTAGGCAAACCAGCCGTGCTTTGCAGACCTAGACCATACCGGACCGCCCCGAATTCTTACACACTTAAAAAAATGTTTCGGGTTACTGTAGCCACGTCGCGTGTGGCTTGCGTGTGAAAGAGCCAAGATCATGAAACATTTAGGGTGCGTTTGTGAATGTTGTTCATCGGCTACTCGCGCGAGACGTGGTTACAGTAACCTGAAACATTTTAAAGGGGAAATTGCGCATTCCTAATCGCGTTTCAAACTCCACAGGTGCTTAGACAGTCGTGTGGACATCACGAAAGTCCAATCACTTGGTACAAACTCTCAAACGTGTACCCAGGAAAAGCAGTTTAAAGGAAACAATCGTGAAGAAAATTCGGCGCGGACCGGCCGAATTTCTACCTGCGCATTCAGGCAAACTGCCTGATCAAAAAGCTGTCAAGGCGATAGAATGTTTCGCATGATTCTTGAAACTCACTAGCTATAGAATTTCGCTTTTCCTTATATTTCGAATTTCGACGAATTGTTCCAGCGCGACAAGCAGAGCATGAAACATTTGGCAGACACGCTGGAACAATTTGTTGAAATTCGAAATATAAAGAAAAGCGAAATTCGGTTGATGGAAGACTCATTACTATTGTAATGAGTATACCCTGCAGATGCTCTGGGGGGAAGACTCATTATAAATAAAACGGACTGATAATGAGCCTTCCCCCCAGGGCCCAATCCCAGGAAGGCTTATTACGCGTGCAGTGTCATGCATATAATGAGCCTTCCTGGGTTGGGCAGCTGGGGGGAAGACTCATTATGCTGACAGAATTACGCGGAACGTGCGTATGGCCGGTGTCGCGTGAAGCGCTTGTGTGTGGGGTTGCGTGCGTAGGATTAGGTTGTGTTTGGTGTGTCTTTTGTGTTGTTTGCAGTTGTTTGTCCGGCCTTGTCCGAACGAGTGAACGCAAAATGTTGCGTGATTGTTCGCAGTTTTGGGGACAACATATTTGACTTGTATGCCAACTGCTGACAGCTGCAGACGAACATTTTCTGTCTCCAACAACACCAAGCAGGAAAAACAAAGCCCAAACGTGATATCGCTACGTTCAACAATCTACGATGCGTTCAATAATCTTTTTGCCAGCAAAAATGGACAAAATGCACAGCTGATTTTGCACAAGAAACAAGAGCATGCACACAATGAAGGAATCAGGAATGACAAGTAATTCACCGGGAAAAAACACAAATTGAAGCGAACTAAAATGGTGCAAACAAGATCTCATCAGTTACGTTTTCGTACAACACCATGACAGCATTGGTTGCACTTTGAGCTGCCACTTCAGCAAACTTTGTTTCGGTCACGTTTTCGTCATCAAATTTCTTCCACCGGCCTTCCACCTCAGCAAATGTGATGAAGTGCGCTGAAAAAAAACAGCTCTTTGGACTCTTATACTGCAGAATACTTCGTTTTGTGTTGTCATATTCATTGACTGCTGCTTTTGATTCCGATATGAACATATGGCCCAGCAAACATACTAAAACACAAACGTATTGGTCATACGGTATAATACCTGTGTGTCTGGCCGATAATTTACTAACCTCCAGTTCTCACCAATACGCCCACCGTGCGGTATGGTGGGTACCGAACACTGGTGATTGAGTTGAACTTGATGGTCGGCTCGAGTTGAATTGGTTTGTCGCTTAGCTGTCCGAGACCGCCGTGAGGTTGTGTGCCGAACTCATTCAACCGACGGTCGAGCCACACAAACAAAAGCCTGTAATTTGGACAACATTTATTTATTTTCCTTGAGACCTGATCCCGATTGCTGCGTTTGCGTTATGACGTGACTGATACAACGTTGCAGCTGTCACCCAATGTTTAATCAGGACTGACTAAAGAGTGCCCAATGTTTGCATAAAGTTCATGATGACATGGTGCGCATCGCGTATACCTGTCAAGGACCAGATAGCATTGCAGTACGCTGCCTTACTCACTTGCCCAACAGCTGCAATCGTTTTGCTGGCCAAATGTGCGTACCACTGCAGTGCACGCACACAGCGTTAGGCACTTCGTTGACACCTTGATGTGACCGATCGTCACCATCCGAGTCCCTGCCCACTCGGTCTGGATGTTTGTCGTGCGGTTTGCCGTACCACTCCAGCACTTGCTGCATTGAGTCGATATCCGCTGGCAGGTGGCTGACACGCACCCAAACACTGTTCATGTCCGTGTCAATCAGCCCTGCAACAATTCAAGAGGTAAAGGCAAACTACACCAACATGATCTCCATTTCGCAGCTGGCAGAACGGCGAAACATTCATACGTGGCTGCTAATTTGGGAATTGTTACACGGTGAAGAATACAAAGTGGAGCATGATGATTTTCTCTTTCTTTTCGTTTTGAACACACACTACCTTCGAAATTGGGCTCGTGTTGGTGTAGTTTGCCTTTACATACATATATCCATGTGCTACTTTTGTACCACCTGAAGATTCCGGACAAGCACCCCGCGGAAATCGAAGCCTCCTGTGTGCATCGTAATAATTTATCACCGATTCTGGCGAGACTGGACTCTGTGTTCAATATATGCGTACACTTCAGGATCAAGAAAAGCACTAAATTTAGATAACCTTGTACTGGTTGGTAACGCTGACAATCTTGGCAGGAGAACATGTGCTGCTGATCAAACGAGTAGATGTCTGGGATGTCCAGTAGCATGCAGCCTTCTCGGGGTAACTGTCGGAGAATGATGGTCACAAACTCGGCAGCGTCCTGAATTATACGTACTGTGCTAATTACAGTAAGTTTGGTACGTTGGAGCCGTGCAAACAGGGGTACGCACGCAAACGCAAGCCTTTCGTCACACGCCAATACAATACAAGGCATATAAGTTTATTTCAAATTAACTTCGATCCCATCGCATGGCGTGAGCTGTTCGTCGGTCAGTGCACATCAACCATTTTGCAATTACCCATTAAATTACGTATAATACTGTATACATACGTATAGCTATGTATTCATTTGGTAATCATTGTTGGGTGTATTACTTACCCGCATCACACCCTTGTCTGCGTGGTCCTGGTCATCTTCGAGCATGAACGCACTAACGGCATTCCTTAGCTCGGTCAACGCTTGGACCTTGAGCGCACTTTGCGAACTCTGGTTGCGTTGCTTGTACAAGCCGTACAGTGCACTGAAAATCCAAGGTGTTTTTCATTATTATGTGTACCTACATACATAATCCCTGGTGCACACATAAAATACTAAAACCGGTGAGAATTTGTTACATGCAGTGACTATAGAATGGCAACAACTTGCTATTTTCCACGATGCCTATATGTTACAATGTGTGATTAAGCAAAAAGTGAGACGGAGACGTACTGTGAAATAGCGTCAGTCGGTGAATTCGAATCTTTGGCTGTAGTCTTATCCGAAACAGTGGGGCACGGAGCCGAGGCAACGGTTGGGGTCGAGTACGCAACATCAGTAGTCTTATCCGAAACAGTGGGGCTTGGGGTCGAGCACGCAACACCAGTAGTCTTATCCGAAACAGTGGGGCACGGCGCCGTTGTGTCATTGCTGAAAATTATGAATCTGAATGTATTGAATAGAAAGGGAACTGTAAGTTCCATTGTATTTCAGTTTCAGCTTATGACAATTTTATTAAATGGGACCCAATTTGACCAAATTCGTATTTGACCCGATCACCACTCATTATGAACTGTTTAGTACCGATTTACATTGGTTTTAACAACATACTCTCGCAACCTTGGAAAATATCTCGGAAATTTTTGGAAAAAAAACCGTTTTTTTTCCAAAAGTTGCCACTTGGAAAAATTTCCGGAAAAATAAAAACGTATTTTTCCGGGCCTCGGAAAAAAACGGTTTTTTTTCGGTTTTTTTCCGGAAAAAAACGGTTTTTTTTCCGGCCCGCAAGTATAGGTTATGTACCTAGGGGGTGTTTGGGGGGGTTGGGGGGGTTAGGTTTTGGGGTGAAAATTTTTAATGTGTTTATTATGTGTGGAATCGTGTGAAAACGCAGTATTTGCGCGCGTAGCGCGCGAATTTTGGGTAATTTGAGGCAAAAACCACTGATTTTACACTAATTTTGGCCATTTTGGTCAAAATTGGCACTTTTGGGGCAAAATCGGGGGGATACCTACGGTACCGGGGTGAAAATCGGGGGGGATACCTACTGTACCATGCCAAACATCGGGGAGGATACCTACTGTACCAGACGAGGGGGATACGTACGTACTGTACTGGGGGGCTACCCCCCAAACCCCCCCACCTCCAACACTGGTATGGGTATGGGCGGGGGATTTTACTTTGGGGGGAGGCTCTACTCCGGGGGGCTCTATTAATTCACTGACCCTTTTTGGGGGGCTCTATTCCGGGGGTGGTATTTAGGTTTTTGCACGTTCTTACCGTACATCAGCTGACCGATTGGTAACCGACCGTTTTGATCCATTGGTGGTCGACACAAATTGTTGGATCGCGATGTGTTGGTCTTGTTGTTGATGTTGTGTTGACCGACCACCGCCTCCCCGACTGACGCAGACGCACAGGACCGCAGCACACAATGAAAATCGGTTGCCTCGCCTCGCCAGTCGCCAGCAGACGGCCGCGTGAAATTTCTTTTTCTATTCCTCCATCTCCACCTCTTGTGCCTGAAATAGCAAGGGATTCCGTTTAATCCGTTTTATTTTTCAATCCGTATCCGTAATGAGTCTTCCCCCCAGCACGCCAGAATCCGTTTAATCCGGAAAATCCGTTTAATCCGTTTAATCCGGGTTATTTGTAATGAGTCTTCCCCCCAGAGCGGGAAAATCCGTTTAATCCGGTTAATCCGTTTAATCCGTTTTATTTGTAATGAGTCTTCCCGGCACGCGAAATTCTATAGTTAGTGAGTTTCAAAAATCATGCGAAACATTCCATCGCCTTGAGAGCTTTTTGATCAAGCAATTTGCCTGAATGCGCAGGTAGAAATTCGGCCGGTCCGCGACGAATTTTGTTCCCTGTAGCTTGTCTTAAACGGAATTTCCTCGGTTCATGTTAGAGAGTCCAAAACCCCCCCCCCCCCCACACAACATAAATAATTACAAGTGTTTAGTGGGCCAGTGGAAGTTACAGATCGAGAGGTGTAGATGATGATAAGGAGCAAAAAACACAGAAAACACAGAAACACAGCATGATCGGTCAATTACATTTCACACACGGACGGAATAAATTTCACTGGCAGCAATCGCAATTTGTACAACAATTCAACAATCAAGCTTTGCGAACGAATGACTCCTTTGAATGTGCCCATTCGCAGGAAAACAGCAAAATCAGGTAAAGCATTGTAAAGATGGGACATGATAACAATAGCACTGGTAGCGAGAATATGAGTTTTAGCACGTGGGATACAAATGGCACGAGAATGATTAAGACGAGAACTGGAGCGAGAATTGGAATCAGAAATGAACGAAATAGAGTCAACAGGAGCAGCACGAATACCAAGAACATAAGAATGCATCAATCTCAGACGACGTTTCATGACAGTGACACCCACATAATCAACACCAAACATTGAACACAACTGCGAATATGACACAGACCGATCAAAATTGCCAGAGAACATGCGAATAATGGATTTTTGTGTTCTTTCCAACAAATTACGTGAATAGTCATGAATAGGATAGGTCACCTCACACGAATAGTACATGACAGAGCAAATCAAGGTTTGATACAGATAACGCATGACAGACACAGGTAGATCATTACGAAAGGTACGGTACAATGAACCAGCAATTTTCTTCACTTTCACAGATGTGGCAGTAGTATGCAAGCCAAAATCAAACTTGGAATCAATAACAGCACCCAGATATTTGTTTGCATCGACAACATCAATCAGACATTCATCAATCACAATAGCAGGGACAGCGGGACATGAACTTGAGCGAGCAAATTGTTGGAGTTTTGTTTTGGTAGAATTAATGGAGAGAAGTTTGTGTTTGGAGAAGTGCTCGACAATCAAGTTCACATCCTCTTGCAAATGCTTCTCACAGTCAGGTGTACACATGAAGTGAATCAGTACCAGATCATCGGCATAGAGAATAATACGTGAACACGGAGAGAAATGCAGTTTTGCAACAGAGTTGACGTATGCGAGAAACAATAACGGTCCTAATACACTGCCCTGCGGCACACCAGAGAGAACAGACAAGAAATCAGAACACACACCATTTACATTCACACATTGGGTTCGATCAGACAAATAGGATTGAACCAACAACAATAAATCGGGTGGAACATTGAAATCGTCTTGTAACACGCGCAATAATAGATTGTGAGGAACGGTATCGAAAGCCTTTCGAACATCAAAATACACAGCAACAACAGAATTTGAAACATCAAGAGCACGAGTAACTGTAGTATTGAAATGCAACAGGGCCTCAGTTGTAGACCGACCTCCACGAAAACCGAACTGCGTTTCTGAGAGTTTGGGGGCAATGAACCCGTTCAGGATGTTTCGAACGTGCTTCTCAGCGATTTTTGAGCACAGCGGTAATTTGGAGATGGGGCGGAAGTCCGATGGGTTTTGAGGGGTCTTGACTTTCGGCACGGCAGTGGCAACGGCCCGTTTCCAACCCGACGGCCACGTGTGTTCGTCTATCGATCGATTGATGAGCACAGCGAGAGCCGGAGCGATCACGTGGGCACAGTTCTTAAGCATTTCGCCGGTGATGCCATCGATGCCACTGGCCTTGCGAGGGTCGGCTGTGATGAGACTGTAAAGCACGTGTGAAACATCAGTGTACCATTCGGGTGGCACGGGACCGGTTGAGTTCAGAACCAGTGCCTCAACGTCATTGACGTTCCATACACTGGAGAAATGTGTTGATAACAGTGCAGCCAAACCAGCACTGTCAGCAACGCACTCCCCATCAGTGTTGGCCAGAGACACTTGTTCTGTGCTGCTCCGTCCCGTGTACTTATTCAGCTTTTGCCAGTAGTCAGACAGATGAGCTATTTTACCAAACGTTTTGATGGCATAGTCACGTCTGGCTGCCCTGTTGGCCTGCCTTGACTGCTCACGCAAAACAAAGTACTTTTCATACGTTCCTTTATCACCGGTCTGTTTCCACTTCCTGTGCAGATCGCTCTTCTTCCGACTGAGCCGCTTGACCTTCGGCGTCACCCACGGCTGGTCATTCTGTGGTCTTGGGCGAGCGGATCGGACAGGAATGGCATTCGTAGCAGCACCAACGATCGTTTGACTGATTGCGTCCCAGGCCTGATTCACGTCTACTGCATCAACAACCTGTTTTACCAGGTTGTAGGCGATGAGCAAACTGTTCATCAAGTCCCAGTCGGCCTTCTTGTACTGCCAGACACGGCGCAGCGGAGCGTCGGATGGAGACTGGGTGCTGGAAATATCGAATGTTACTGATGTCATGTGATGGTAGTTTTCGATTGGTGCAAGGAGTTCGTATTGTACCGCCAGATGGTCAGGCACAAATGTAACATCAATTAATCGACCCTTGTGAGTCGGTTCAGTGATGACCTGGGCGAGATTATATTGTTTGAGAGTATTTTCCAGGTTTTTGAACTCAGCTGGCACCAAAGCACACATGTTTACATCACCCGAAACAATAATGTTGTCAAACTTTCCTGTTTGTGTCACCAAAGCCAATACCGTACTGAGTCCATCGACAAACGTGGCGTTGTTGCACGACGGCGGCTTGTACACACTGATCACACAGCACTTGACCCCGGCAATCGTGTAGGCGACGGGCAGAATTTCTAGATTATCAGGAATTTTGACAGGCATCATGTATGGGTTGTGACTGTTATTAATGTAAACCCCGACACCACCACCGTGCTGAGTTCGGTTCCTCGCGAAGAAAGAATAATTTGGGACCAAAAAACCGCCACACGATAGGCCGCCCAGCTTGGTTCCTCGCGCCCCCCGCCACGGGTCGGGGCTCGGACGTTGCACAATGCACGATCAATTCATCAAATTTGTGTTTAGTTGCTAAACCATTCACATTCACAGATTGCACACACACAGAATACATAATGGACATGAACATGTAACACAGACACAGCATACACAAAGCAAGAACACGCAACATGCTATTGGGTGAGATGAGGGGCTGCCACAGCACAGAAAACCGACGCGCGGGAATGGTTGTGAAAACGGGTTACGGTAATGCAAAAAATTTGACAGGGGTTGGGAAGGCTAAATTGTTTGTGAAAAAAACCTGGGAAAAAGCTCACAATAACGATAAAACTACTTAAAAACCAAACAGAACTGACCTGTACACGATCGGCGAAAACGGCGTTGAAAAAGGTGTGGGGATGGCCGAGAAATAACAAATTGAAAAATTTATATGGAGATGAGGCGAGGAAAACTTTGATTGGGATTACCGAATTTTATAGAGCAGGAATGGAAACAAGCTAAGCACGAAAAGTTTGGGAAGAATATACAAGGAGAATGGCAGAAAAAATGAGCAAAAATGAACCAGAAACAAGCGAGAACGACAACAGAGAAGGTTGGAACGAGCCGAGCGTGCACGCTTACTTGCAAAAAGGCAAGCGCACAGCACGGCGCAAGAAGAGAATGAAAGAATGCAAGAAAATACCGTGCCGGGAAGACTGATTATAAATAAAACGGATAAAGCTGATAAACCTGATAAACCCGACTCCCTTGCGCTGGGGGGAAGACTGATTACAAATAACCCGGATAAAGCTGATAAACCTGATAAACCCGATACAGCTGCGCTGGGGGGAAGACTGATTACAGATTGAAAAATAAAACGGATAAAACTGAATCGGTTGTGGGACAGTTCGTTCCCAGTGATCTGGTCCGGTGGAACAACCGCGCGTGAAGTTTCACGTCAATGACTATTGATATTGGTCGCACAATGACTTTATAAGAATTGGTCAACTTTTTTTCCTGAATCGTAAAGAGGGACAGTGACGGGGCAATGACGTTGCGTTGCGTGATCGCACACAAAACACGTAGTAAAGAGAATGTTTCAGACCTGCGGCAACGTGGTTGATCTGCTAGATTATTTTCAGCTGAAAATGTTTTTAAATTCAAATTCAAATTTTATCTGCACGCTTTCGCAAAGACCTTTACACAAGATCCGGAGAAACCCTAAAAAAATGAACATGAGTATCAATAAACAAAAATGTGAACAAGAACGAACAAACGACAAAGAAAACATACCGGCGAGATTCAACCAACCAAACTAATGAAGAGAACAAACGTAAAGTCGGCAACGGATGACGGAATATTGATGATTATCTGAAAAGCAGCAACCCAGTGACTGAGGGGATCAGTCAACGACGGCTGAAAATTTTGAAGAAATGTGGCGAGAAACTAGGTCTCGACCACGTGAGTTTAGTTTAGTTTTGAAGGCCGCAGTTGAAGCAGCAGAGACCACACTCTCTGGGAGCCCGTTCCGGAGGTCCACGACGCGATATGCCCAATACCCGGACAAGTCCGGACCCGCCCCATGAGCCCGACACAACCTGTGGGAGTGCCCTCGGGTTGGGCGGCCGGTGTCACTTGATGGAAAGAATGATTCCTTGGTTACCCCAGGTATGAGACCATGAACGACCTTGTACACAAGCACAAGATCGTTCACGGTCCGGCGATAAATTAGGGAGTCCAAATTTAGGGCATGCAGACGCTGTTGGTAAGACAGTGTCTGCATGCCTGGTAAATAATAAGTTAACCGACGTTGAATTTTTTCAACGTTTTTGGCCAAGGTGACATTTTGAGGGGACCAAATGGACATGGAAAATTCCAGTAATGGACGAACGTAGGCCAAGTAGAGTTTTCTGAGGAAGTCGAGATTTCGACTGTGAAAGTTTCGGCGGATTGTTTGTGAGAATCACAAATAGCACAGTAGTTAAGAGTGACTGAACGTGAAAATCAGGATTGAATTTGATGAATTCTTATATAGCCATTGTGCTACCAATACCTGGCTGTTCTACAGGCCTGCGATGTTTCATTTGGCTTAGGCTGGACGGAGCCTAATTATAAAAATGGAAAGTTGTGACAGATTAAGCCCAAGCCTAAGCCTTAGCCAAGTGAAATATCACAGACGCTACAAACTCGAGACAGTCAATGACGTGAAACATTAGTGCCCAACTGCTATTTACTAATTACTGCTGCATTCAATTGGGACCAGGTCCCAACACCAGCTCGTGCTTCACGCCACACCGGCCATACGCTCGTTCCGCGTAATTCAGTCAGCGTAATCAGTCTTCCCCCCAGCTGCCCAACCCCTGAGATTGGGCCTTGAGGGGAAGGCTGATTATGGCTTCGTTTAATTTGTAATCAGTCTTCCCCCAGAGCCTAAGGTGTACTGATTACAATGGTAGGTAATCAGTCTTCCATCAACCGAAAATACAATACAAAGAGAAAATCCTTTCCGTTTTTGGTCGTCATTTTCTCTTTTATGTTTGCGCTCTTCAAACCGCCTTCAAACTTTGCACGCATTTGAATATTGTTTAGGGCGTTGTTAAACTCTCACGCACCAAGAACCCAATCTGCTCTGCAGCATGCGACAAGGAGATGCCCTTCAAGAGGAACATCCAAGAACAAAGTGTGCCGCGGACCCTACCTCTAACCCTACCTTGGTCGCGCGCGACGGTTGGTGTGCCTTAGGGCCCCCCTGCCCCCAGGAACTACACTGCCAATATGCGGACCCAATTTTTTCGAAAAGTTTTTCACATCATGGAAATCGAAAAGCCTACAGCAAAACAACGGGAAAAAGTGCATATTAAAGAATTGAGTTATTTTTGCGTTATGTAGCATCCCTTGTGTTTCAGCAGCAGACCACTATTTCTGTTCATTTGCACATGCGCAGGCGAACAATGTGACTCCCTCCACAGCTTAAAACTGACAGATGGGCATCCCCAACACGGCGTGAAAAATAACGACGCTCCATCACACTTAACTGTAAATCCTGTTTCCAAATCGGCTGAAATGGCAGAGTCGCCTGCGAAGATGGTGCCAGAGTCACCAGATGCATCGGACAATAACCCTGCCGGAACTGTGTCGCTGCCCGGTCTCGGTTTTCGAGCAGCATTGCCCCGAAAATTGAATGCGCAAAACGATGACAGCGGAGGAGTTTTTCTGTTCGACGACACTTGGTGGGATAGAAATGCTCCGCTTGTTGTTCGGGTTGGTTGGTGGGTTTGGTTCGCGTCGGCGTCGACGTGTCATTTGTACTGCTGCGTTGGTGTGGGACGTTAAAATTATCAAAATACCGTTTCTTCCAGGGTGGCATCATCTTGGTCGGTGTCGCTGGTTTGTATCGCTTGGCTCGCAGCGTTCATGTGGTAAGCGACAGTGTTGTTCCTTGTCTGGGGGGGAGCTAGCGGACCCCCCGTTTTTTCGGAGGGGGAAATAGCGTACCCCCGAGGATGAGGGGGTGGGGGAAGACCCAAATTCAGGAAGAAGTCACTTTTTGAGGTAGAAAATCTGCATGTTTTGCCCGTTTTTGGAAAGAATTCTTCGTGAAAAGGGTATTTTGGCGACTTTTAACAACATTGACCTGAAAATCACTCGTTTTAGGCCTAAAAATGCTTATTCTAGGCAAAAATTTGGGGAGATAGCGTACTCGAGGACCTCCGCCTCCCCCAAGGAGCTACACTGGTAAGCGGACTGGAACGTATAATACACTGTGTTGTGTTGGAGCTGGCGGGGCAGGGGTAGCCCCCAGAACAGTAAATGTTCCCTCGCCTGGTACAGTAGCAGTGTAGTTCCTGGGGGGGGAGGGGGGGTCCCCCCCTCGGGTACGCTATCTCCCCCTCGGGTGGTACACTATCCCCCTATCTCCCCCTCCGGGTACACTATCTCCCCCAATTTTTGCCTAAAATGGCCATTTTTAGGCCTAAAATGGGCATTTTTAGGCCTAAAATGTGTGATTTTCAGGTCAATGTTCTCAAAAATCGCCAAAATACCCTTTTTATGAAGAATTTCTTCCAAAAAGGGGCAAAAATAGGTCAAATTTTCTACCTCAAAAAGTGACTTTTTCCCGAATTTGGGTCTTCCCCCCCCCTTCCCCCCCCCCTCGGGGGTACACTATCTCCCCCTCCAAAAAAAACGGAGGGTCCGCTATCTCCCCCTCCGGACCAGGAACTACACTGTACAGTAGACATGCCCAAATGTTTTGCATGGTGCAGTGAATGGGTATCTCTCGATTTCTACTCCGCTCCGATGCAGCAAGTATCCCCCGATTTTGCCCCAATAATAATATCGGCGGGCCAGAGTGTCGTGATGACGTCTCTATGCGCTTGATGTCGAAATGATGGATCGACTATTGCGCTAAGCCCATTGAAAGGTGGCGATGGCAGACTGAAAAGAGAGGGATGGCATTTTTAGACCTGGTACTTGCGCTATTGGTCCTTCCTCAGTCTTGGTCACCACTACAAAGTCCACATTGTGCCCCTCCGGTCTCTTGAGGCAGAGACTGAGTTGAAGTCCCGCTGACTAAACATAAAAGAGAAGAAAAATACCATTTCGTTACGCCACTCCACGGTCTCCAACCAATCAATGCTTGTCGCCATGCCGCCGTGCACCCAAGCGGAAGCGCATCGACGACCTTCTGCGAGATTATTAGGCCCGTTACGCAGGACTGGGGGCTCAAGGGTGTGCCTGTCATGGTTTGTTTTGAGTTTGAGGGTGGAAGGGAGGTTAGGTCCAGTGCTGCCCTTGCCTTCAGCACCTTCTTTCCCGAAAACTAGAGTATGTAAGCAGAGACCATAGTATGAAATCAGAAACTGACCTCGCTCTGAACGGGAGTGAGGGCTATAAATTATAATAAGAGTTTGAACTGGACTGAATATATCTCACAATCAGTGTAGTGGCAGGCCCATGTGTGGGAGGTAAGTATGATGCGGGGTTGGGACCGGAAGCGTGAGAGGTATGATTTTGGACACCCAAAAAGGCGAAAAAACACCGTTTTTGTGATACAATTTTGGCCAAAAATTGAGGTAAAAATAGTACTTTTTCAAAATTTTCGCCCAAAATCGCCTAAAAATAGGTATTATGGGTGGGTTTGCGCGCGGAGCGCGCGATTTTTGGGAAAATAAGATCGAAAAACACCGATTTTTGCCTTAAAAAGGTATAAAATTGCTTGTGAGAGGTATGATTTGGAGTTGTGAGAGGTAAGTACTCAACCCCCCCCCCAACCCCCCCTCGGGTTTTGTGGTAGGTAAGTACTGAGGGGGGGTAACCCCCCCCCCCCAACCCCCCCCCCCCCCCAGCCACTACTATGCTCACAATAGGTTGTTCTAAAGTTTAGACAGAAGTAACGCTCGAAATATTCCAAAGGGCGCACGGAGCGCGCAGTTGGACATAAGGGTAAAGCAATACAATTGCGGATGAGATCTTGAAATACTTACATCAGTATGTGCATTGAGTAACAAATCAAAAGTGGTTCAAAAGTGATGCAAAAGTGTGTCGCATTTAGTGGCGCTGCTCATGATCGCCGCTGTCGTGATGACAGTAACTGACGTATCGGTGGGTTTCCGCTATGCCAGCCGTTTCCCCATTCGCCAAAGGGGTACGGCCCCGATAGCTCGACCACAAGCAACGGGTTTTGCCCCAAAAGTGCTAATTTTTTTACCAAAATGGCCAAAATTTGTGTAAAATCGGTGGTTTTACCAAAGGGCGGCTCTAGGGGGGCCACAGGGGCCATGGCCCCCCTTTGGTTCATTTGGCCCCTGAAGGAGGGCCACCGTTTCGGAAGGAAAAAGGAGCCCAAAATCGCAGTATTTTCACTCTCATACACTTCAAAAGTTCAAAAATCGCGTCAGATGATACGCACATTTTCAGTGAAATTTGGCTTTCGCGCGCGTAAAAGTGCCAACGCATTGTCACAATTGTATAATGTTTGGTGTAAAAAGCGCGAAATTCTAAACAAGCGCTAGATAAAAATATAGGCAAACTACACCGACACGAGTTCGATTTCGGAGCTGGCAGAATAGTGAAACATTCTCACGTGGCTGCTGATTTGGGAAATGTTACACGTTGAAGAATACAAAACGGAGCATGATGATTTTCTCTTTCTATTCGTTTTGAACACACACCACCTTCGAAATCGAGCTCATGTTGGTGTGGTTTGCCTATAACTTTTTGGATTTGGCCCTTCCCCTGGCCAAGAGCTGGATCCGCCACTGGTTTTTCCTCAAAATTCGCGCGCTATGCGCGCAAATCCTTTTCACAGTTCACACTATTCCACATACATATGTATAATAAAAATCAATAAACCCGATCAAATGCGCTGAAGAACTGTCGGACAGCTTCAGTCAATGACGCGACCAGAACTTCCGTTCGCTGGCAACCAACCAACCGTATAATCAATCGATTTGTGACTATCGCGCAGTCAGACTTTAACTCACATTTCAGTTCTCACGCTTCACGCACGCGAACGACATCCCGTCGAATTTCATGCGCCAGAGTGTCCGTCTACGCGGTTACGTCAAGCGTGTGTCGATCGACAACGGAATTCTGGAAGTGCAACATGAGCCGATCATCGCGCTTCCTGGGTCGAGGCGGCGATTCGAGACCGAAACATTTCGCGAAGGCAATGAATTCGAAAAGAAACTGCTCAAAATCAACCTGGCCGGCGTGCAACTGACGCCAGCGGCCAAAACGTGGCTGGTCGAACAATTCTATCACGATCACCACACACATCCGCATGTTTGGTTCAAATTGATGAAATACAACGAAACGCTGCCGAACGCAATTGACTGCGAATTGTCGAGCAAAGTGGTTAGGCTTTACTGTAGCAATCAAGATTTTGATTGTCTTGAAGTTTAAAAAGTTGTTTCAAGGAACAAAAAAGAGTGGTTGCAGCACCGTTTCGTGCCGTTCCTCAAGTACAGTGTTAATCAAGCAGTGGTGCGTCGTGGTCTGGCCCGGGTGATTGGCACTGATGATGTGCATCATCTCGATGCAATACGCACTGTGCCGGCCTACGCGAAATTGGTCGATCGACTGATCACGTCAGAACAGGTTGGCTATCTGTTGTCAGTCGGAAAAATGTGGAACTTCGGTGTTGGACTTGGTGATCGGTCCAGGACAGGCAGACAGTGCGTTAATCACGAAAAATAATTCGAGACTTACCAATTCCATCTGTTTCAACCAACATCAATGTTCTTTACTATATTACCTTTCCTGGACATGCTGTTATGCTTGTCGAAATTAGTGCAGTGAGCGAAATTCGAAATTAAACAAAAGCTAGGCTTGATCCGGTCCAATTCGATAAGCAACCAAATGATATTGATCAAAGTTTGAGTCATAGCTCCCAAACCAAATACAAATACTCGTACGTACTCGTGCCACAGGTGGCCGACCGTCGTGGCGTAGGTCTGTGGCGTCGTGACAATCTGATCGACAAAGCCGTCGCATATCCATCCCACGTCAAACGCAGTGTGCAACGGTCATCGGCCTATCGCTCAGGCGCTGTTGCCATCGAAGAATCAGTGAAATTGGCCAAAACCACGGCCGCTGTCAGTCAGAATGCGTATGAAGGCAGCAAGGTGATTGCCAAACGAACTGCGAGTGCTGCTGTGACCACATGGCATATGATTAATAGGATCGCTAATGTGGTCATGAATCTGACGATGGGCATTTATAGATTCGGAAGCAACGTGGCTGCTAGGTTCAAGAGATAGAACGCGAACTCGTTTGTTTGTTGATTCATAGCATTATTTATTTCTTGATTGTTCCGACTTTTTGTTTGCCTGTAGGTATGTGTAACATTACCACGAATTAGTAGTCGATTTTACGTTGTGATTATTGTTCGTTTTGATTTCCCGGTATCAACATGTTAGTTTTTTTGTTGGTTATTTGAATTGAACTTTTCAGCTGGAAAAGGTTTTGTAAATTGTTGATCTGACCTTATTTTAGTTGGTGCTTGTTTGCTCATGAAGTCAACATTCTGTTACATATTGTCATTTTGTTGGCCATTCGAATAAATAAACAAAACCCCTAGTGTAATTTACCACTGGCTGGCTTTCTAAGACGGTTATAACGCCGGTATTGCCTTATTTTACGCAGAATAGTAGTTGATGTTATTTTTCACAAATCCACTTTTGTTGATCGAAGATTGTGCGATGAAAGGCATTCTGTACGTGGCTGCAGCTGGCGGGTTCATCTGGTGGGCTCGACGCTCCAGTGTGGTTCGTTATCAAGGTTTTTGGTTTAGTTAGAGCTATGGTTTGTTGTGGATTCACATTGTTGTGTAGGTAGACTGGTTGGATATCTGCCAAATTGCGCACCTGATCCAATCGTCTCAACAAGCAGTACCTGCAGGTCCTAGGTCCTCCGTATGCATACTGAATCGAATTGTATCGGTGCCCGATTTTAAATATTTCGTTCGCTTCGTATGGTGACAGCGACTGCCGAATCGTTTGACATGTGCGGTTGTGGCGCAGTGCCAAACACTTTCCAGTTCACGCAATTCCGTCATGCGCGCGACATCCCTGACACGTACGTGCGTCGTCAGCTGCGACTGCGTGGCACGGTGATGTCAGTGTTGGATGATGGCACATTGCGTGTCGCACATGAACCACTGATTCCCGTGGAAAAGTGGTTGAGGACTCGACCCGATGCATCGCCCGGATGTATGAATGTCAGAATTGGCGCGCTCAATGTTGCAGGTAAAGGGCGGATATATATTATTGGTATAAAATCAGTCCTAAATTCGTTCGCAACGGACTTACGACATCCTAGACTTGTTGATCGGATTGGATCTGCCTTGGTCACCTGCCTTTTACTTGTGGACATTTTGAGGATTACGGATTCCGGTAATTTCGAGCAGCCAAGAAAGAACTTTTACACTGGTCGAAATTAGTTTCATAAGGCAAAATATCCTCAGCTCAAAAAATGTTATAGCCCTATCGTGACCGCATAAATTCTGACCCAAACGCGAAGCGTGATACCGCTGCCAATGTTTGCAGAGCCCGGTCGTCGCTGGTTGGATAAACAACTTATCGGTGATCGAATCTGGTTCCAATTGATTCGCCGAGTGCCAGATGGTGTCGATGCGAGTGTCACTGCGAAACGACCGGTTCGTTCCGTAAACTCCGCACCCGGTCTTATAATTATGCTTCTTCCACTTAATGTTATTATCTATGCATTATTGAGTTGGTGCCGACGCAATAAACTAACTAACCGGTTCGTTTCACTCAGATTCCAAATGACGTCATCCCTTTCCAAATCAGGGTGCCAAACGTCCCGTCCTCTACAATCTCAATCGTGAGCTGGTCGAACGTGGTTATGCACGAGCAATCGACTCGACAACCGCCGACCATAAACGGGCCATACAGTCCATACCTGCCTATTCGAGACTGGTCACTCAATTGCAGGTGCGTTCGCCTGGTTTGTTTGGAAAATTTGTTGGTTTTGTCGTTTGTGATCAGGCAACTTCAGCGAATCTGTTCAGAGTTATTGACAAACATCTGAAGACTCTTGGTGTACCGTTTGCGCTGTTTATCTCGATTGGCCCAAATTTTCGAAAGCCACCGAGGGGGGTGATGGCGCAGCAGTGTGGTTGATATATCTTACGCTCTCGACCTCGGTGCTAAATTCCTTTTTATTCCCAAAACATGCGTGGGTTAAAACAACGCTGCAGTTCGCGTGAGCACGCAACGGATTAAGGTCACCCGGCTGGAAATTGTCATCATCGTGTTTGAGGGCGCAACAACCCCCGGTGGTGGTACGAAGTTACAGTTTATATAATTGTTTGTTGACGACTTGCAGATCGCACAACGCGGCACGAACGAGATGACGAGCGAAGCAAGCGAGAGTCTGCTGTCACTGCCCGTTCAGACGCGTCAGCTTATTCAGAATTCGTCAATCTACCAGATCAGTGTGCTCGCTGGTTGGGGTCTGTACGCTACAATTCGAATGCTCATCCAAGCCATTAGACCCCTGATTGGTAAAGCACACGGTGCGCCCGGACCCAAGCCTGCCGCAGCATTTGGCACCCCTGGCAAGTCACTCGACCCGCAACAACGTGTGATGCAGGCCATTAGAGCACTGACATGGTTGGCACAGCAACTGTATGAACTGATGATGAAAACTGCTCAAATAACGGGCAAAGTTGTGAAAGGCGCTGCGGATCAGATGAAAAAGCTGAAAAGGTAGAAAATGCTAGACAGTCGTCTTAGAATTTTTTGTCGTGTGGTGTTCCGTCACAGCACTTGTCATAATTTATCGATTTTATGCAGTTTGTGATGCATTATCCAAATAAATGAAAGACAGAAATCGATTTTCGCGAAATTGTCGTGAATTTTTCAACTTCACAATTCATCATGCTCGAACACTTGCACAGCATCCCGGTCCGCCCACACACCGTTGGGGCTGACATTCGGCGGACTCTGTTTCCAATCCCATGCTTCCACTGGTTCCATCAATGTTTCACCATAATTTGCCACCAGATACTGTTCGGTTTCGCATGGAATTCGTAATTTGAGATCAAGAAATTTTGTCCAACACAGCGTGAATGGTGGAAAATCGTACCTGTATGAACATGAGTAAAAAACATAAATGTCAGCAGGACATTTCGCATGCACTAACCTAAAATTCTCCGACGTTTCTGGCTTCGTCGCTCCATTCCAATACCCACCCCGATCATGCTCGGTCTCGTAGAAAACATAAATGTCGAGTTTGGTGTCTCGCGCATAGAACGCCAGTTGATAGCTGTCGTTGGTCTGTTAGTTGTGAAACATCACTGTAATGATTGAAACATCAAATCGAATTGAAAAACCAGGCACCCACCATTCCCAGTCTCATCTTCAACTGCACTCCACGTTTCTCCATTCCATCAATAATTTCTTCACTCAACATGGCACCAGCTTCAAACATTCCAATGTCAACATCCATGGAGTGAGGGATTACGTCGCATTGACGATACCAACCTGTGCATGTTCGCTTGAAACATCAGATGAACACTTCGTTCGCGATGACGTTGTTTAAGCAAATGCACAGTTCTCTCCAGTGAACAATGCGCAGAACTTGTACCCGAAATCGTATTTGAAGCGCAACAATGTCGCCCTAACCGAGTAAAGTGCCACTGCATATCCAAAACGGCACCCCCAGCTCCGTCAACACGACATCCACTTGACTTAACAAGTAACGGACGTTGCGTCGAAATCTGGCTGCATCGGCACTTTGAGATTTCTCAAGTTCCATGGGATAACTGGCGTAAAATGTTGATGCCCGAATTTGATCACATTCTATAAATTCGTTGAGCTCACAAACAACAGTACGTAACAATGCGAATGTGGCGATGGCGAATGCCATTGAAAATTTCATGATGGAGGACACTGGTTTTGCATTGCACAAAAATACGTTGGTGTTTTATAATTTTTATTTCAACTGCGTCCTGGTTTCAATGTGTCACCGTCGCCCAGGCAACGCTTCCTGTTTGTTCAAGGATAAATAAGGTTGCATTGCATGTGTTGTGTGCATGCATGCGACTTTGTAAAATACAGTGGTGCAGTGCAGGTGTTGGCCCACAGCACACGTAACACCATTGTTGTTTTATTTGATCAATAAATGTCATGTCGTGGAATCGTCTTATGACGAATAATAATAAAACAGTCCATCCTGGTCAAAGCCAACTGAAACAAATAACGTGTCGAGTATTTCCCAACTAATGACCTACCACTTCTCACATCTCTCCACAATCTGCGCGCTACCGAAGTTCATCAGCTCATACAATTCATTTACCGTCACCCTATCCTCAGGCAATCCTAATTTCTCCACCAGACTTCGTGTCTGCTTCGTGAACGCATGGTCTGCGCCGAAACACCAGTCGAAAATGTCGGCCGCCTCCTGCGCACCAGCCTGTGCCTCCAAGCGGTCGCCTTGACGAATCAGGCACCGAATCAGGTGCATGTTCTGGTAACCGCGATGACGGTGGTTTTGCGGCAGCAGTCTGGAATAAAAATTTGTTTGGTTCATTTTCTTTTGATGTAGATTTTTTCACAACCTTTTGTAAGTATCATGCACAAGTCTGTGCCACTCCAGTTTTCCGTATTCAGGGTCGTCGGGTTCGGCCTGTTGCATCGCCGTCAACAGTCGGCAATAGTAGACGTTGTACTGAAAATTGTGAGATCTAAGATCGCGAAAAATTACAAAATTTAAGAAACAACTCTTCCAAAACTTTCCTTGAACCTTATAAAGCAGATGTGAAGCATCAGCGAGCCATTTGCGAATGTTCGGCATTGTCTTTTCATCAGAGTAGTCGAATCGCAGTGGTTGATGTGCCATTATGTTGATAGCATCAGTGACACGTTGTTTGGTCGATGTCATACCTGAGAATATCAAGTCCACTTGTTGCCTGATTCACCAAGGTAACTGAAACATCACCGACCGCACTCTCTGCAAGTGATCTCCCTCGGGGTCGTGATCTCGTCGACAAATATCGGACGTTCACAATCCGGATTCCCACACTTGATCGCCGTGTAAAGATCGTCCATTGGCTGACTGCAGCGGGAGCATTCGCAGTGGAAATACCTGAATGGACTTTTCTTCTTAATTTTGCTCATGTTCTCAGCGTGAGACATCACGAATCCAGTGAGCAATCTCAGCCTTGGTGACGCAGGATCTGATCTGACTTGCGTCAACGTGACTTTGTTGAATTGCGGGTACTGCGAGATTTGGATACCGATGAGGATGATTAGAAACACTTTGAGTTTTTGCCAGATGACAAATAAACAATTTTTATGACTTGACAGCATGACACCGACCCAGTGCGACTTATGCATAAAGCCATAAAAATTCGATATGGAGCATAAGAAATCGCAAGATAAGCACATACCAATTCGCCCACAGCATCTTCCTTCTCAAATATTTCGAGTACGCGACTTCGACATACGAGAAATGCGCCGTTTTGATGTCGGTGACATCGACGTTGGCTGTAATGGGTCGCAGAATGGCCGTGTAGCCGTCGTAGACCAACGTGCAATTCGGACGGCAACTGTGGTCGTATTTGGAGATGCCTAAATGGGGTCATCTATTTTATGAAACGTTCGCGGAACTGAATGTGTCCTTGTGTGATCTTTTTGCACTTGGAAGCTTCGGTGGACACATCAATGATCCATACCTAAAGTACTTGTAACCTGCTAATGAACTTCACCGCTCTTTTTCAATTATTAGGGTTTGTTTTTTTTCAGAAGTTTGAAAGTTTGAAGTTCAGAAATCCGAAGCAGAACCCCCGATTACGATTCAGTGGGCTTCGGAATGTGTCGTGTGCGTGTCGTGGTAGTGATCCATGTTTCCCGACGTTATACCATGTACGTTTTCACAGATCGGACTGTGCACCACGTCATCGTAGTGCGAATGCACCACAAGGAGCTGTGTTTCTGCTGGTTTTATGTACGTATGTTTGCGTCGTCAAGCAGCCAACGGTAGCTTTATTCCGATCTACTCCAACGACACAGCCTCACCCAGCCAAGATAATATGAATTCTATTCAAACATCACCGACCCAGATCAATGGCGGTGCCAATCTCTTCTCCGATCATCGAGCTCACCGAATGGCTGTTAATCCACGCTCGACCGAACATCTCCAGGAATTCATCCCGATCCAAATCGCCGCCCACAAACTGTGTCGTTTTCGCGCAGACCTTTTCGAACAGACACATCTTGGTGTGATCAGTTTTGATGTCGTCACTGTGCGACATCAGCTCACACCTGAAACCTGCGTTTTTTAAGTAGTATGTCCAAAAAATACAGAAATCTACCCTGTTCAAAATAAGAAAATGTTCCTGTTTTTTTTTTACTTTAAATGTACGATTTTGCGTAAAAATTATAGAGCAGTGTAATTCTGCACGCTTGCCAAAAGTTCGCGCGCACGGCCAGACCCTGTGTCGTTGGCGTAAAAAAGGGCTAAATTCTATTTTCAAAAACGGAGCAAGCACCAAATAAAAGTGATACTTTTTGGACTCTCCCTTGGCGAAAAGCAGGATCCGCCTTTGATTGGGCGTAACAATTTCACTTAAATTTATCGACCTGGGCGTCAGAAAGCTGTACGACAGGCTGATTGATATGTAATGGTCAACTGGAGCCGTCAACTAGAGCCGTCAACTCAAAGCAGCCATGACTGAGAACGAGAAATACATGTACTACATACAGTATATAATACTTACTGACGATCTGGGTTGACGAGTTGAATATAAGCCAGCAAGCGCTGTTGTTTAGAGTTAGCGCTCATTTTTGTTGTTTCGAACATTGTTTAGGTCAGGATTAAAAAAGTTATCGAAAACGTTTTTCAAAACATGTTTTTTTTGAAATAACGTTTTTAACCAGTGAATAAAACATTTCAGAATGTTCAGTTTCTTTATTGTTTTCAACATTCATTCCATCACTTTCACTACATCTACTACTTTGTTTACATTATTTGGTTTTTTTCAGAAATATATCAAACTCTGTTTTGTTGCATTGATTTACGTGCCCCTTAACGATCATTTCACAATACAACTTGACTGTTTTTAGTCA